>JAXGGA010007021.1:0-65472 GCA_038373865.1 Uloborus plumipes
ATTCGAACAAAATAAGTTTGTTCGTTACGGACTGTTTACTTAAAAGTTATTAGAAGACCGTTTTTTTTTTACTGTTCAAAATTGAATGGAAAATTTTTCAAACCAGACAAGCAAAATATCGGAATGAGGTGTCTACACCGAGATCTTTCTTACAAAAAAAACTTTATTCGAATCGGACTGTTCATTCAAAATTTATTAGAGAGGAAGATAGGCAGAGGTTTTTATGCTGTTCGAAACAGAACGAAAATTTCTTCAAATCGAAAGGTCAAATAATGAGGTGTCTTCAACAAGACATTTCAGGGAAAAAATAATTGTTTAAATCTGAGTGTTCTATAAAAAGTTATTGGGGGAGGGGGTGGGCATACAAAACGACAGGCATTTTCCTCATCTCAAAACACTCTTTTCTAATTTAAAAATTTTGATATTTAATTATTTTATTTTGCACTTTTCCTTTGCACTTAACGATATTTTTAACATGCATAAATCTACTTTAATTCTATTTTCGTCTTTCTCTTAGTTTAATGGGAAACTTGGCTAAAAAGCATTGTTGTCGTCCCAGTTTTCAAAGAGAATAGCTTTAGAGTTTTATAATGCGGTCCATTAACGCTCTAAGAGCAGGGCGCCACAATTAAATTATCCTGAAAGCTTAACAGCGTGAATTTCTTGACCACATACATATTCGATAAAGTCCCCTTCCCAAATCTAGTACTTTTAGAAAATCTTGCATCAGCGGTTTATAAAGTACCAAATAATTAGCGAGTATTTCACATAAAATGGCGAGCTTATTTGCGAAGCTTAATTCGCTGCGACTTGAGGATGCGAGGTCAGCTTAATCGCGTGTGCTGTGTTGAGAAAATGCGCGTTAGCAAAATCGTTGAATGTTGTAAAAGTGTAGAATCAGTTCTGGAGAAATCGATTTAACTGCTTTCCTGTTAAAATGGAATAAAAACTGTTTATAAATGTACAGTGGACACCGATTTATTTGATCACTCTTTATGCTATCAGTCGTTGAATGTTATCAGAATTGCAAAGTTCCGTCCGGTTTTTTATATAAGTACAGAAAAATACCATCGATTTTTGCAATCAAAACTTCATTCGTTGTTATCAATTTAAGAATATTTTCCTTTAATCAGTGACAAAATTCCCCACAAAAAACACTTTTGTTTTTGTTTTCAAAATACTTTCGGTAATTCAGTTAGAGAAAACGTATTTATCTCCCTGTATGATCAAGGAATTATCAGAATCATGAAGACATACAGACTGGAAATACTTTCGAGAGTCCTTGAAAACATGCAGGATTCAAAATCTTACGTGTGCCATTAGCCATTAAAACAAAAGATTTATAAGACATGGTGAATACATTCATTTCATATAAAAACAAATGTATTAGAATTATCAGCAGAATTTACGATGAAACATTTATCGTTTATCAATCAATCTGTTACTATAATCAACGATAAATCCTTTGCATCCAAATGTGATTTAGCGGCGTCTACTGTATATAAAAACTAATCAATAAAAGGCAAAAATTAAGTAATGTTTTAAATAAATAAAGGGATGTATGGTGATAATAATTGCTCAATATTATAGTCTTACATCAGTGGTTTCAGACTTTTTTGAGTCCATCGGCCCCCTCTACATGTTGACGGACACTTAACGCCACCCCCATCCTCTTTTTTCTTGGGAAAAACATAAAATAATATTTAACAATCCCTAAAGGGTCATTCCATAGTGACAAACGTAACATTCAGAGCTGATTTTGTAACTGCTTTTACTTGTAACTTAAAGGATAAAAATGTTTTTTAATTGTGCTGGTGGATTTACAATGTACATGGTATCTATGTATCATTTCTGCTAAGAATTTAAAACAAAATTACTGACAGTTGATATTTTTTTCAACCAAAATAGCAGCGTGACTAACGTAACAGTTTTGCAACCCTGAAAATTAATGCTCATGTTGTGAGGCAAAACTTTCTCAAAGTTAAGTAAGTGTTACAAATTGAATGATATATTTGAAAAATGTGTAAAGTTGACTTTTAAAAACTTAAAACTCATTTATTAAATCTTAATTTTTTTTAGTCTAAAGTGTCCCTTTTACTCAAGATGGAGTGTGACTAACGTAACGTGACTAGCGTAACCATCGAATAAGTTGAGAGTAAACACACTTCAAACTATTTGTTATGGCTAATCTCAGTGATAATCACAATACTTTTTCAATTTTTTTAACTTCTTATGCTGTATGATTTTTATTTATTTATTATTTTTTTTAATACTTTTTTCACTTCGGTATTTTTTTTTCTTCTGCTGAGGTTGACATTTCTATGGAATTACCCTAAACTCTGACAAATAAGGTGCCTCATACCTGAAATATTTTCTTGGTTGCCGAGATTTTACAAAGAATAGCTTCTAGGCTTTCTCCGTTCTCTGCATGAACAAAGGTGCTTTTTTCATGCAGAGTTTCTGTCCTGCACAAAATAGGTTTTAATGTACTTGTTGAATTTCATGCTACACAACGTATTTAGTTTTTAATCTCAGAAATACAAGTAATGATGGGACTAACTGCGTTTAACTGTTTAGCAAAACATATTATGTACGAAATTAGTTTGAAATATATTTTTGCTTGATAAATCCCTTGCAAAATTTTTATCCTAACTTTTCGTGCGGAATCAAAATAGCTCAATTTCACATAACATTAAATTTTCATCCATAAAACATCAATTTTTCTGCTGAAAAAAACAACTATCTGGAATTTTTGTTTATTTATTTCCTCATAACTTCGATTTACGAAAGCTATTTTTCAAGTCTAAACGAACATTAGTTTTCTCCGTTCTCGGATACGGAAAAGGTAGTTTTGATTGTAGAACAAAACGATGCTTGGAAGAATGTGCAACAACCCCAAAATTTACTGAAAGCTTGTCAACTGGTATCATTTAAAGCAATAAATCTCTCCATTTGTGATAATATTGGAGTTCACCCAAATCAGAAAAGTGGGTTCTTATCGATTGAAAAGAAAAATCAGTGGGGGGAAATTTATCGAATTCCAAGAATTGAACCATTAAAAAAAAAGAGCATCATTTAACCCGGGGTAATTTATCCGCGCACTTGGGTTGCTTTTTCTTCCTAGTTATCGCTACCATTGGCATTCTACTTAAAAGCGTTGAATTAATTTAAGTTCAGATCAAGAGTTTTTTTTTCTTTTTTCTTTTTTTTTTCGTATATAAAAGAATTTTCATATTCCGTAGGAACTTAGAGAATACTTAGTAGAAAGCGTATAAAAAACACGTGTATAACAAACATTTATTAAATTTGAACTAAAAGTTTGCTACGAAAATGTTAAACAAAAATTTTATTTCTTTTTACATTTTTCTTATAAAGTGAAAATGAAAAAAAAAAAAATATTTATATGATAGTAAAAATCACAATTATAATAAGAACCTCTAAATGATTTTGAGCTTTCTTGACTGGCAAACAAAGGGAAACCTTAACTTTTAAAGTTTTTTACTGAAAGTTTCTCCTGGAAATTAAGAAAAAAAATTAGTCACTTCCTCAATTTAATTCAAGGATATACTTTCGACAGAAATATTAAAAGGAGCCAAAGTATTACATGCTAGGAATATGCTGCAATTTGATTTTGTTTAGCAAAATCTGTAATTCATATTTCACACATTTATAAATCAGCAACTCTTTAAAAATGAGTATATAACAGGTAGATATTTTCCCACCATTAATACATGCTACAAAGTAAGCAATTAAATATATCATCGAATGAAATAGTTTCAATAAAACTGTTGTATACTAGTAATAGGATACTGCAGTTTGAAATACCTAATAATATTAACCTGCACAATTTCAGTTGTGTAATATTTCTGAAATTTTGATGAGCGAATCTTTCTTACCATAAATTGGAATGATTTATTTTTTCTTTTATAATTTAGACCTAAATCTGAAATAATTTCTTCATTTTTTCCCATCAGACAACATTTTTTCTCAAAACCCACAGTTCAAATTTTTTCAGAAAACAAAATATTGATAATTTAAATATTTGAAAATTTATTTGTAACATTTCATTTCTTTTTAAACTTTTTTTTATATTATGTCAAAACAAATAAGTAGCATGAAGAAAAGTCTATCGAGTGGATGGACATCGAAACTGCCAAATGAAAACCACCAATAAGAATTGCCAAAAAGGAAGAGCACGATATTTACTGAATTTTGATTAGTTAATTTACTTTTTAAAGAACTATTTTGTGCCTTCACAAGTATTTTGAATAAATTTGTTTATCAAAAGATTACATTTTGTTCTTTTTCAAAGACATACATTCCAAACAAATCATTCTACATTTTCGATGCATGACGGACGAAAACCTTTCTCACACTACTATTGAAAAGCCCATGAAAACTTCGTTAACAAAAAGAAAGAAGATAGTCAAATGGTGTGACGTTCTCTTCTTCTTCTACATGTTATGAATATTACATCATTACCTATGTTTGAGCTTGGACTTTTTTTGGTTTTGCGCACAATCCTTTCAGTAGCAATATTTTATTTTGAGTGAAGAATTTTCGGGGTTCCGGAGAGATTTTGATGCACATAATGTGTCCCACTGTTGTATTTTACAATTTTATCAGGAAACATTATAACCCAATGGTGTCGGATAGCGACTGAATTTTAATGAAAAGCTATGTTATTTTTAATTAGATCTACCATTGTCATTACTCTTTGGGTAACATGTATATTTCGGTGGAGAGAAAAATTTAAGTATGTGGAAAAAGTTTTATATCTCTTAATCCAAAACTTTACGTTTTAGCAAATATATATACTGAAGAAAACAAAATGTACTATATCGTTGAACCTATCAGTAGAGTCAAAACGTAAAGAGATGTACGAAAAAGGTAAAGAGAATCCATCTCGTTAAGGATATAAAAGGAAATGGGAAAAAAGAGAACAGACGAACCCTAGATGCTTTAACACATGTTAAAAAACTAGAAATATTTTAAATAAAGTGCTATGGAGGGTGGATGATGAAAAGAGGTTGATCTGTCGATGCATGAAATAATCGAATTAAGTAATTTAAAAATGCATTGTAAAAGAAATTTGAGCTATTTTTCGCAACCTCTATGAGTGATTAAACAAAAATTTAAAACATTTCAGCATTAATCGCAAGAATTCACCAATCATTTTACTAGAACGCGAAAAATCTATCAAATCCGCAATCACAGTTTAGCATTCTAGTATTTGGCGAGAGCTTCTTATAGCCAGAAAGGCGTTTCGTCTCAAAGTATGGCAGTGTCAAAGCTTGAAAAATCTCGCCAAGGAGTCAATAAATGGTTCCATTTGGCTTGGCGAGAGAACGCGATTGTATCGGAGGAGCAAAAAGATGTGTGGCGCGACAGGAGCAAATTCTACAATCCCCCACCCCTCCTCAAAATCGGAAGAGCCGGAGCACGCAGAGCAGGGACCGCTTGTTTCATTAAAAAGCGTTAATTATAGGTCGCGTTTCAACGTAATTGCCTGGGAAATTGTTTTGTCTGACACATTTTCAAAAGCAAGAAGTACAAATGACTGTCTGCAGTCTGAGAGACACGTAGGTAAGGAATAAGAGCAATATTCTTCGGAATAAATCACAGCACGTTTAAAGTGTAATCTGCGCTAATGTGCAATTTAAAAACAAAAGCAACGGCGAAAGGAGAAAACGTGATACATTTTATTTAAAAATTCACTGGTGATACAGAAAAAAGACAAATTACGAGCCCGATTTCAAAAAATCATTTTTTGAAGCTATTACACATATTACAATAAAGGATATAGTGTTGAATTTCAATAACTCGAAGCCTCATAACTCAAATCTTACTTTATCTATAAGTTTTCATAGGGTCACAAATTCTCAAGAAGTCTGTGAAAACTTCCTATAACTCAAATTAGCAATGACTCGAAACTTTTAGCCGGTCCCTTTCAACTTCGAATTATCGAGATTCGACTGTATGAATTTAAAGGGAAGTATGGCAATTTATTTTTCACAATGAAATTCAATTGCACAAGCACGTAATATGTGAGCATGAGCACATTGTGCCAAACTTTCAAGTTCGAATGCTCAATGTTGAAGCCTGGGAGAAGAGAGACATGAAGAGACTGGGAGGTGTGGGTATTCTGGTGAAATTTCATGGGAAAACGTAGCGCAAGGGATTTGAAAGCTTCCAAAGTCTAAAGTAATCAATTGAAGATTATATCTAATCAAATGACAGGCCCGTCATTTAGGGGGCAGGGGGGTCAATTGCCCCCCCCCTGACTTTGGGAAATCAATGTAGTGGCATATAAGTGGGCGTGGTTTTTGCCACTTTTTGGTAAATTTTACATTGTGTTTGCACCCTTTTCCCACCCCTCCTGGAAAACTTCGAAATGACATCCCTGTTAAATGAACTAACCTTTCTGCTGATATGTCCATTGTTTGACTTTATATATGGCGGAAAAATGAATTACAATAACCGTTTACTCATTTTTAGCAACATATATATTGAAACTAGTCAGACGTGTAACGACCGTAACCGCTTTTGTAACTACCGTAACCGCAATAAAAAATTCATAAAAATTTATTTTTCAACAAAAAAGCTAAGTTCTTTGTGTGATATCATGCCTTTTTATTGAGTAATTATTATAAGAATCCAGAAGATCATACGTGCAATAGATTCACAGAAAAGTGGCAGTGTTTCATAGCACTCAAAAGAACATCTTCTTTTTTTGTAACGATCGTAACCACACATTTTTAAGATTTTCTACAACTTCCACTAATAATTTCAAACTAACGCTTGGTGATAATTATGTTGGGGGGGGGGGAGCTTTATCATTCCCTGTTTTCATTAGAACTTGGAATACCTTTGTGAAGAAAATATGAGCAGCTGAAGTTGTGGGAATGTAACGACCGTAACCATGGATTGGCCCTATAGCGTAGTGAGAAATATTTCCAAAAGTAATTAGTTAGTTTTTAAAACAGTTACAAAGGAAAGGGCAATATTTAGTTTCCTTGCGCTATTTAAGTGTAAAAATTAGCATTATTTTCTTATAAGGTTTTTTTTTTTTTGTTGTTGCTGATCACTCACTAATATGAATATTTAAATGTATAAAAAAATGTTACGTTAATTAATAAAATTTCAACTTGTCATAACTGCAACTATCAATATTTAAAATGTTGAAATGAGCCGTATCCGTAACAAATGAGAACTTGTGATCAAAAACTTTTTTCTTTAGCAGTACCAAGTACTCGTTACCAATTTGATTAACAGTTGCCCATCGGTGCATTTTTTGAATTTTTACAATGTTTTGTAAATAATGCCAGATTTATGTTTCCTTGTTAACTAGGCTAGAATTGCAAAAAAAAGTCCCAACACCAAGAAAGACTTGCGTTAGATGAACGAAATTTGGTAGGCGTGTTTATTCAACTGAAAGATGGCATCGATTGAAATTTCGCGCTCCGCGCATAAGTGTGGTACAGCTTGCTCCATTCAGAACATGCAAATAAGGCTTGTTTTAAAAGCGTGTTAAAAAGCTCGTGAGTATTATTTTTCCGTGAAATTTGAAGCGTTGCATTCATGTTAGCCAGTAATGCCTTTAGAAGACGAAGAAGGGGTTCTCAACAGCTCAACGAGTTTAAACGAGGTCGTACAAATTGGCTACGAGAAGGACTTGCAGAAGGACTTAGTAGGAATGTTTCCACCGTGCATGATTATTGGAAGCTATGGTCAAGGGATGGTACTACCTCAAGAAGATCGAGTTCCGAGCGGCCACGTGGCACGACTGAGAAGGAAGATCACCGAATCCTGCGTACGGCTGTGGCCCATCGTACTGCATCCGCGGCTGACATTCAAGCTGCAGTCGTTACCCAAAGAACGGTAAGATATCTCTTACTTCAAGGACAGCTCCGAAATAGGTAGCATGTAGCCGGTATTCCATGGACTGCAAACCACTGACGTTTGCGACGACAGTGGTGTCAAGGCAGAGCTCACTGGAGGTGGGAGTGGAGATCTGTTGTAATTTCTGATGAAAACAGATTCTTTCCTGAAGCCAGTTATGACTGTATGTTGGTCAGAAGTAGGCCAGGGGACCGCCTGCTTCTAAGCGGTCAGCGGCCTAGACACACGGGACCTACACCTGGAGTCATGGTCTCGGGAGCAATTTTCTATGACAGCATTAGCACTCTTGTCGTTATCCCAAACACACTGACTGCAAATTTGTCGTCAATCTGGTAATTAAACCTATAGTACAGTTTTTCATGAGTAGCATTCAAAGGGGAGTTTTCCAACAGGATAACGCTCGCCCTCACACCGCTGCTGTAACGCAATGTGCTCTACAGAGTGTTGACAAGTTACCATGACCTGCAAGATCACCAGATCTGTCTTCAATTGATCATGTATGGGATATCATTGGACGGCAGCTCTAGTATCATCCAGTCAGCAATGACTGTCCTAGTATTGACACAGCAAGTGCAACAAGCATGGCACTCCATACCCCAAAATTCCATTCAGCACCTGTATGACATAATGCATGCACGCTTGCAGGCTTGATTTAAAAATTCTGGAGGTTACACCGGCTATTAAAGTAACATAATTCCACATTTGTACAGCATTTTCTTGAGCTCAAATTAGCCAGTGATCTTGTACATTTAATCAATTAAGCATGTTATCTAGACAAATGCATTACCCAAATTTCATTACTATACAGCAATTTGTTCTTTGTGTTGGGATTTTTTTTACGCCAGTGTATGTTCCTTTTGACCCATTTTCGTATTTAAAACTATACAACAAAATCGTTTTTTTTTTCACTCTTATTTCAATTAAATTTTGACATTCAATTCATCCCGTATTATTTTTATTTAATTTAGGAAACATTTTTGAATTTTAAACTAACAAAAATTAGCTACAAAAGTTTTGACCAATTTGAACACTTTATTAAGAAAAATGGGTCATCAAGAAAAAATTATGTTAATTTTGAATATTTTTAAGGCTTATTTAAGATATTAATTTCGTTATACTTAAAAACATTGTACTAATAATTTAAATATCATATTTTAAAGCTCTTTTAACCCATTAATGCCTGACATTTTTTCCAAAGGTATTTTGTATACTGGTTACAAACAGTGTTTAATGAACAGGAAAAATAATTAAAAAAATATAATGTAAAAAAAAATTTTTATTATTACGGAAAGAAAAATCGTCTCTTAAAAGTTACGGTAGACCCCAGAGGGTACATACTCTTTTTACTAAATTGTTTTCTGCCTACGATATTATGTTTAAAAAGACATTTTATAAGAAGTAATAAAACCAGCAACTAACATAAACTGGGAAGCCGGGAATAACTTTGAAAACTTAGCATTTTTACTTGAGATTGTAAACGATGTCATTTTTGATAAAGATCATATTAAAACTGCTACAGAACACACTTTACAATGGTTATGTGCTGCAAACTGTTCATAACGAATTGAAACAATACCAAGGTACTAATTGAACACTATTATTTGGTTGATATGTTCATTTTGGGGAAATTTAAACCCTTTTTGGACCGTCCCTAAAAAGGGACGCTAGGCGTTAATGGGTTAAACAATTATTAAAAATCGAATATTCCAATATTTCTAGTATCTTCAATATCAAACTGACTATTTTAAGGAAGAAACATAAAAAATTGCTAACCTTGATTGTGGTAAATACTTTGATTGCAGTTTTTTTACTATGAACTTGTTTCATTTGTCCAACAAATGTAAATGCTTTTTTTTTAACTTTAGACTATAATAAAGCCCATTTTCCAGTTGAAAGTTTTTTTTTTTTTTTTTTTTTTTGACATTTGAAGTATTTTACTTGAGAACTAGTGTAACATTATTATCTAAAGAAGAATGACGTTTAGATCTGTAGCATTTCGTTCAACACTGCTATTTTTCAGCTTAAATAAAAGTCTTAATAGAAAAAGTTAAGAGTGGTAATAAGGTAACAAAATCAGAGAAAAAAATGAGAGAAAAAAATACCATAACAAGTTTTAGATTTAAAAAAACCTGAAATTTATTATGACCCATTTTACCCCATCCTGATTAAAACGCAATACGAAAAAAAGGTATTTTCTTACCTGAATGCTTTTAACGAATGGAGTAAGCTTCATTTACAAGGAAATAGTTTTAATGTGCTCTGTTATTTCATAAAATAAAAAATACTTTTAGAAGTTTGTTAACCTTGGCTTTTAAAAACAACATATGATGCTCATAAAACATTTTCCTTTAATTATATGTTCGTGATTATATATATATTTTCTTTTTTTTTTGTGTGTGCGGGGGATTCGAACTAATTTCGAATTTCGGTTTAACACTTTCCGGTCTAAGCCCGAGCTCAGCTCGGGGTCAAGTTTGAGCTACTGTAGCTATGAAAGTACGGGTTTCTTTCGTTTCAATCCTTTTCAGATATTATCTATGGACTTTTACTTTCTCAAAAAAATATATAGATAGCACCACCAATCAGAATTAACTGCAGGAGAAGCTATAAAATCGAGGCTTATACGAACTTATTGCGAACCATGTGGTATTGCTCATTGTGCAAATCCGTGTTTTGACATGTTCCACACCAAAGCAAATTTTGCAAAACAATGTGTATTTAAAAATTAAATCTTTTCTTAAATATTTGTTCAAGATTTGGGTAAGTTTTTAATTAAATTTGTGCATATTTTCATTGTCAAAAATGATATTTTCCTATGCGGAACTTTTTTTTCAAGTTCCAAACATGCATTTTTCCACAATTTCTTACTAAATATTAATTGTTGTTTCACTTAAATAGGTCTTTCATCATGAAAGAAAACATAATGAAGTATTTAATAAAATTAAAATTACCAACATTAACTTGTTCCAAGTATTTTTTTAAAAATCACGAAAAGCGACAAAACCCCCAGTCTGGAGGGAGATGCGCGGTCGTAAAGGCGCAGACCTGAAAGTATTAAAAAAGTTCCATTAAACAATGTTTACATTACGTTAATTACTAACTGACTTATTTCGCACCATGAATCACTTTACCCCACCCCATGCTATTTAATTTAATGTACACATTTCATGTAATAGTCACTTCTAAAATTTTCAGAATCTTACTATTTCATTCCAACTTTTTTTATGAATAGTAATAATTGTAACAACAAAATCGTAAAACTAAATAAGGTTCAATTGATTCTTTCAAACTAAAACGATAAATAATGTTTAAGGTAGTTTTTAAAAACTAAAAAATACGCTTTTAGATGCTGTTATAATAAGTACATCAAGATGTAATATGAGTAATATAGTTTATACAATATAGTTTAGGCTTTAATTTTAAGAATAGTAAAAAATGTACTAATTCTATATTTGCAAATAACGTCAATTTTATCTTTTGATTAGAGTTACATACAAACCCACAAGTAAAACTAATAAAAGCGTATTAAATACCGAGTATTTAGTATCAAATTTATCCACGTATCGAAGCAAAGTACACACAAAAATAAAACATTTTTATTTTCAACTACTACTATGCCCATTAAAAGTAAGAATGGTTTTGTCTTTTAAACTTAAGCATTTAGAATTAATCTATAAATAGAAAAAAAAGAGTTGGAAATCCAAGATATCGTAAAATCTAATCGATGTATCCTATTACCAGGTTCTACCAAATAAAACTAATGAATGCCATCTTGTTATCGTAGAAAATAATTAGCTTCATTAAAGAAATTGCAATAGCGAAATCTGAGGAGGCGAATCCTTATCGCTGTAAGAAACATGGTTACTTTTAACTTCCATTGACAGGAGAGATGACATTTGAAGGCTCATTAGAATAATAAGTGTCATCGTTTCGCATTTGTTCTTGCTATTCTCTGTGACAGCGAGTATTTCGAAAAAATATTACTTTTGTCATAAAATCATTTAAAAATATCTTCAAAAGTGTGTCTTTTTAAATAATCCCCTCAAGTGAAAGATTTTAATGTTAACCCGTTATGGCCCTTAACTTAACTTATTTTTAAAAGAAAATTTTTGAAAAATCTTTTTAAATTATAATTTTTACTTCATAAATAGAGTAAAAATAAAGTTTTATTCACTTACAGTATTTTGTAGTTGAAATAATAGATGATCTATAAATAGATAGCTGGACGTTTATAGTAGTAAAAAAGTAGGTAACTTTCCTCTAATCTTATCTTTGAGGATACCAATTTTGTAAATTAAGAATAAAGTTTTTGTTTTAATTAAAAGCAACTAAAAAAAGTGTAATGTACTTTAAAAAAAATTCCGTTGCACCCAGAATTAAAATTTGCACTAGGAATATGCAATATGACAAACATTAGACGTTACCTGCTGGATTGACCGGAAAAAGAAAGGTTTAAAGGATCTTTAGGGGTGTAGCCACATATGTAAAAAAACCAGCCAATAAGAATTAGAAATGATAAAAAGAAGGTATCCTTTTCAGTGAAGTGTCTGAAAAGAGATGATCTATAAATAGATCACTAGGGGCGGGGGGTGGTAACGGGTTAAATTTGAAACTCTCATTATCGTTTTTAAATAAGTTATATTTTTAACGTCCGTAGTCGTTTTATTAAAAGGTATCAAACTTTCAAGTATGACTTTTTAATTCAAATTTTTGGCAACTGTGTAATATAAGATTCATTTTATCATAAAAAAGTAATTAAAATGTAATGTTAACGTAAGCTTTAGATGCAGTTTTAGTACGTAAAACATTACTAGTAACAAATACGAGAAAAATTTTGTAAAACTAGTAGAATTGGAATGTTTGTTAAGTGAGATATCCAAGATAATTTATTGTTATTTATTATAGTTTTTTGCGAAGCAACAATCTTTCTAAAATAAAGAATTTTAAAATGTGAAAGTTTGAAGATTAACCGAACAAAATGTACAAAATCTTAAGCTTTTCGTAGTTCTGCTCAAGGTTTGCAAAAAACCGGGATTTCTTTCAATAGAAGGTCAAACATAATGTTTTAATATTATTGTTATTAATGTTAGTATTTTATAATTATTGTTATAATTTTCATTTTCATTATTATTTTTTTTATTTAATTATCTTTTTCTTTTGGATATTCTAAAAATGTGATCTTTTTATTTTCTTTTTTATTCTCCCTCTCTCATTTCGTAGCAGGTGCCTTTTGTTAATGCTCTGATTTGTTAAAGTCTGAAAGAAAAAACATTTTTCGCATTGATGAATATGCTTGTGTAATACTTTTCAATAATTTTGAAGCCTATTTTTCAGTTTAAAAAGAATTACATTTCATAAAGACTAATTAATCCTAAAGATTATGAAAGTATTTTTCTGAAGAAACAGCCACTTTTACCAGGTAAAATGATCCACGTTTAGAGTAATGAAAGGTTTAAGAATGATTATAATAATGAAATGAAAAACTGCTGTAACTTTACTAAAATGAATCAGGTGTCCTAAGTGCTTTGTCGATAATTTACGTAATGATAAGGTGCTTACTGCTCATTAGAATGATTGTTGCCATTATGTAATCTGAAGTTTGACGTATTTACATAAATAAAACATATATGCTACTTTCTAAAATTCATTTAATTTTAAAAGAAAAATTGAATGTTCCCTGATACATAGCTTAAACCGCGGGAATGTTATCTTTATATGGATGGCACTCTCTGGTCATAGGGGACGTGTTTAAATATAATGCAGCAAAAATTACAGACAATGTGTTTTGGTTGTGGAAAGTCTAAAAAGTGGGCACATGGTTATTTTATCTGGTAGCATTTAAGAATAAGGGACTATTTAGTATAGACAGCTGTTCTATACATATCCGAAGAGAGCAGGGCACACGCAATAACACCTCCAACGTGATCAAAAAGGAGCTATTAAAAGTCACGGAATTATCGCTTGGTTGAGACATCATGATTGACAGAATTACATATTTTCACATCATAGAAGAAATCACTATTATAACTGATTCTTTTAGAGTTTCTATGGGTCTTTATTTTCTTTTCAGGTTTTTCTTTCCGCTCGTATGATATTTCTTTTCAACTGTTTCCAGATTTTTGTAATACCACTGTATATGCCCATACATAGAGTACTGTAGCTTGAAAAAATTGTTTGGGCAAAAATAAATTGCAGTATGGAAGATGCCGAAAAATTAAAAAGGGGTTTGAAACCAATTTACTTTACATTTGCATTATTCCTCTTACATAATTCTTAAATACCTGTGAGTATGGAAGATGTCGCCAAATAAAAAACTGATTTGAAACTAATTTACTTTACATTTATATAATTCTTACAGTAAAAATACAAAAATATTTCCGGGGCAAGTTCCTTGTCCTGAAGAACTTGCAGTACATTAAATTGTATCTATCTTTGTCATGTACACAACTAATAATCTGTTTATTTTTTCTAGGTAAGTTCAAGAAATTTTACTGGTCAAAATAATGTGTCAGGTAGGACCTTTAATTATTATATCTTCCAAAATAATAACTGAACCATATAAAAAGTCATGTCACAATTTGGACTCAATGATGCATAATGCTAGAATCTAGTAATTATAAATATAATATTCAATTAACTGGATATCAAGTGAAAATATCTTAGAATTTTTTTGTAAAAAAGGCAATAAAAACTTAAACTATTTCGTAGTTAGTGCAAAACGTAAGGTAACAAGTCTTCTCTGCGAAACTTTATTCAGAAAATGAAATAAATGTTACTGAAGGATATTGGTACTCATTACTCTTCAAAATAGTCGCTGTGGTTGTTAAATAACGTGTGGCATTGGTCAACAAATCTGTACCTCAGAACCAGACTAACGTAAGTCCATTTTCGTCATTTTTCAGTAGAGGGGAAAAACGATGTATTCGACAATCGTTTTTACCCTCTACCGAAAAATGACGAAAATGGACTTACGTTAGTCTGGTTCTGAGGTACAAAAATCCTTCTAAACCGACTTAAAAGAATTCAGAGCTCAGGGATCAAAGTTACTTGATACATGTTTCCACCTGAAACTTCTTTCTGAAAAGGCAGGATTTCTCAAATTGTTCTTAACCTTTTATTTCAAGCTATTGATAATGATGTTATAAATGTGTAATTAGTCATACCTTATCTCGTATTGTTACAATATACGTTATAAGTAATTCATTTATGGAATTAACAATGAGGTTACTGACATAACATAATTATTAATTATAAACCGAAGTTACTTTCCCTTTACAGTGACTCAGTAAATACGCTTCATAGAAATAAGTTAAATTTTTAAGAACTGGATATGTTTCTAATAAATTAAACTGTAGCAGTCAACATATGTTGCCAAGTTTAAAACATTGGTTTTCAATAAAAAAAAAAAGAGAGAAACATTATTTTTTCTTGTTTCAAGAGTATGTGCTCTATATTTTGAAAACAACAATTATTTTCTATAAAGTTCAGACTATCCTATTACTTTATTAACACTAAATATGAGAAGACAAGAACATCAATGAACCACATCAATTTAAAATATATACCGAGCTAAGTAAAGCAAGCATCCGAAAAAAAGGTTATGACTGTATTAATAAATACGTACGAATTTAATATCAAACGGTACATGCTGTATACATAACTCTAAACAAGCTCCAATTTACGAAGAGAAGCCGGATCATTCCGTTGGTGTCAAAATTTAACTAAGCGGGAATATATTTTTATTTCCAAATTCCTTAAAAAATTCTAATTACGTTTTTAACTAATATCGTCAATGTCTAGAAAGATGAAACTGGGCTCGATGTGCCTGCAAATTTTCTGAATTATGCAACTAGACTCACCCTTAACTACCCTTTTTTTTTTTGAGATAGCTTCCCACACATAAATACACATACGTTTATTAAAAGACTAATTTTTAAATGTAGCGTAATTGTAAAATTAAATACCTTTTTACTCAATGCTTGTATTTTATATAATTCAAAAGGTATTGAGGCGGTTTCATGGGTTATGTCCAATGTAATAAAATACAGTTTAGCAAAAAAAAAGCTGTCGAAAACAAAATGAAGTTTTTCATAAACACCATCTCAACTACGGATTGCAAGCACTTCTTGAACCGGTAAAGAAACCCTAAGAAAAGGCTGTCATCTAGTTTGAAAAAATGCGTGGTTTCATTTGTCTGCGTATCCCGCTCTCTCCAGTTTCGTACTTTTCATTTTGTTTTAAGTTCAAGAAAATCTGCGTGTAGTTGTCGAACAAATCAAACAATCTCAAGTAACGTTTAAAAATTATATGAACTGCAGACTATTTTAGAAACAGTTGGAAAGAAATTGCAAATTAGGGTCCTACAAACCTAATTATCAATAATAGTGTGTACCGAACAATCAGACACGCTAAAACATTGTAAATATAGCGTAACAAATACAAATGATGATCAACTCAACACTGATCTTGTATCGCGAAGGGCGTATTCTGATCATGTTGCATATCTATCAGTTTTTGCGCATTAATTGTAAAATTTTCCCTTTTATTTTTTTACGCTTGTTTCTATTTGCCAACCGTTATAATTTGCGCACTTAAATATCCAATTTCAACCGCTTCAATTAATACCTCTTTCTACTACTCAGAAATCTAATTATGAATTTCCTATTAGTTTTAACAATCCTCCTTTTGAATTTAGGAAAGGGCTTGTCCACGTGTCCTTCTGCCGTCCCCATTGGGTAATTGTAATCTAGTTTATTCCGAGCTGATTCAATACGAAACGCTATTTGTAAAAAAATAGAATTTGTTTTTTTTCACGGATTATTTTTGACAGATAAAGAAACTGAAAATAAAATTGGCATGAAGACGTTAAGAATGCTGATAGAATACAGTAATTGGGAATTATGTACTAAAAAAGATGAGTTAAAATTGGTAAATGCTGTGAGTTATTCAATTTTTTCTTTGTTTCTACCTTTTCTGAAGTTTTTATGTATTTATCTGTTATTGTAAATATTTTAATTAATCATATAGGTTAAAATATGTCTTTTTTATCAGCTGCTTACAACTTATTTCCCTACAAGTGTTATTATTAACGCTACAGTCAACAAAAAAGTGATTTTTTTTCAATTATTGATCTATGTGTCTAAAACTTTATGTGCTTGTATTGTTGTATATTTACTACATCTAAAACCAAGAAAAACAAATTGGTGCAAAAACAATGAATTTTTTTTTCTAATTAAAAATGTAAAAAAAAATTTAACAAAATTTCAAAATGCTCCATGCGTCATAAGTTTTCTTCAAACTTTGAATTTCTACTTAATTTCCAATCCTTAGGCATGATTGCATAAATCGATGCATTACATTCAATGTTTTATGAGATAGTTTATAAAAAAAAAGGCTGAAAATGAAAATTTTCAGCTGAAAAATTCAAATAAATTTTAATTTTCAGCCATCTTTTATAACTATCTCATAAAACATTG
The DNA here is from genome assembly GCA_038373865.1 of Uloborus plumipes. NCBI lineage: Eukaryota > Metazoa > Arthropoda > Arachnida > Araneae > Uloboridae > Uloborus > Uloborus plumipes. Next base: position 17,379 of record JAXGGA010007021.1, read on the forward strand.
CATGTAATGCATTGTTTTATGCAATCATGCCTAATGATTGGAAATTAAGTGGAAATTCAAAGTTTAAAAAAAATTATGACACATGGAGCATTTTGAAATTTTGCTAAAAAAATTTTATATTTTTAACCCTCGTGGGTTCCTTGGGGTCATATGTGACCCCAATGCAATTTCTGTTTAATATATTTTGTTAATCAACCATTTGTTTTTAATGGCATTTTGTGGCTTTTATTCTTCTAGTTTTCTATTCAAAATAATGCTATTGTGTTTTATTTTTCCCGAATTGCATTTTTTGCACATAAGACCCTTGGGGTCACTTCCCCAGAAGGCCAAAAAAAGAGGACGTTGCAACTTTTGTCCAAGAGAACTGGACAGAAAATGCATTGAAAAATGTCATAAGTGTTTGAAATTCACTTGCAAAAATCATGTTTTTTCAGGTCTGTAACAGATGTAAATAAATCTACAGTTATTGTAAGTTTTGCTCTAAAATTATAATTTTAATTCATAAACTAAATTTTACTTTAATTGTATCTTTTTATTTTTTGTTTTTTTAGCATTAAAAAGTGTGTGAACTTAAATAATGCATGTAACATTCAATAATTATAATGAATTAATTAAAGGAAGCATCGGGGTCGTTTATGACCCCAAGGGTCTTGAGTGTAACTGAAATGGGAGGGACCCACGAGGGTTAATTAGAAAAAAGTATTCATTGTTTTTGCACCAATTTGTTTTTCATGGTTTTAGATGTAGTAAATATACAATAATACAAGCACATAAAGTTTTAGACACATAGATCAATAATTGAAAAAAAAAATATTGTCCACTGTAGCCTTAATGTTTTTGTCTATATTTTTAAATGCGCTATCGTTTCACTTTGTGTTTAAGAAGCGAGTTTATTCATATTTTAAGTATTTACTATGTATATTCATAAAGTAAATCAAAGCTATTTTTATAAAACTAAATAAAACGAATAAGGAAATATTTAGAAACTTTCCGCTGAAGGTCTTTCAAATGTCAGAAAATTATACTTAAATTTGAAAAAATATAAACAACTTGTTGAAAGGGATTCTCCAGAAAAGCAGCTAGTTCTAGTAGTTTCTGTGTTAAAATCCATTAACTTGTTTGAATGCCGACTATGTTCAATGTAGTTGCATATGAAGAATCTTATTTTTCGAATAGGTAGATTTTTCATTATAAAGTTGTTTATTAAAGCTTTTAGAAATAGTAAGCTTAAGTGTCAGTTGAATTTTTACTTTAATAATTATAATAAAACTCGAAGTATAATTTATTATTCTAAACCATCCATTTCTTTTTCATAACATTCACGATACAAAAGTTATTAAAACTATGTTTGAACAGCTCAAAGCTTTTAAAAAGTTTTTTTTTTTTGTGTGAGAGAGAGAGGGAGAGAGAGAGAGAGTTACACCATTCAAAATTTCTTAAAATGGTCAAAATTCTGAACATTTTATTTGGACCATTTTTTCTCACTACTTACTATAAATTAATTTTAATGCTACTTTTACTACCTTTTTATCGTAGAATAGAAGTAAAATGCCATATTAGGTGAATTTAAAATACAACATTTTACAAAAAAAAAAGAAAGAAATTAAAACGGCAGGCAGTCACTTTTTAAACTCTTTTTCTATGCAATAAGGACTAGCACTTAAAATGTCCCTTCCATCTATAAACATACGCTCTTGACAGCTATATGCATTTTTTTGAGGCAGAAGAAAAATCAAAATACACTTTTCGAGAAATAAATAGAAGAAAGGATTGCATATAAAATTGTTGTCAGTGGCAGTATTATATACTTCTTGACGTTTGGACACATCTCAGCCTAGCCGCTGGAGAAATGTCGAAAAGTCGAAACGTTAGGAAAAAATTTCAGGCAAACATAAGCTTTTAAAGTTTAGCTGAAGAGAGTTGGACATTTAGGTTTTATCACATTGGAAATATATTTCAGTTGAGTAAAAGACGGTAAAATGCCGTCTCGAGTAAGATGACACATGTAATGTTTCTGCAATTTATTAATTGATAGAAACGTCAGTCTGGGTACTTTTTTAGACTAAGTTGATGTATAGAAAAAGATTGTGCAAGGAATTGCTTTGAAAGCTGTAACCGCAAAGGTGAATTTTTCTAGCTCATATTCTTAAAGCTTTGACTTTGTAACGTAAAACAGTACTTAAAATCAGTAACTTATGTTTTACTTCCATTCATTCTTTGCCAGGTACAAGTTGTAGTGTAAAAAATCGTGTGTATTGTAGGGTGTTGATGAAAGGCTACGGCACTGAAAAACAACGAAAATTGCGGAGCGGGGTAAGGTAACGAATGACTGAACTGATTAGATGACGAGATAATTGCTTGTCCGACATATTATCCAACGCATTTTTGATTGCTAATTTAATTTGAGTAAAGTTACAGAAACCATTATTTATGTAGATACATTTTTTTCAAGCCTATTTTTCTACTGTTGCTGTTAAAACCGAAAAAAAGGATGTTACATCAATTGTGATTATCTCAGCTTCTCAAAGTTTTCCGTGGTATAACTTTGATATACCCCCCCCCCCCCAAAAAAAAAATTACTCGCCAAATCTGGAACTCCCTACGGACTCTTTAGGGTTGCTGTTTCTTATTTTGGTGTTGCCAATTTAGGTTTTTACAGCTAATTTAGGTTTTTGCTGTTGCCAAATTTAGTATTTTCTTGCATTTGTACCATTTTTTGAGTTTATTTTTTGAAGTTTTGTGGCAGTAATTTTTGTGGCAACAGGTTTATTGCTTGGCGAGAAAAAAAAGTCGCCAAATTCTCGATTTGGGGCTTATATCAAAGTAGTTCCTTTTCCGTAACCCCCCTGCTGCATAAACTATCATTTCTACTACTATTTCACACATAACACTTCTTCTGAATCTCATCATTTGCTCAGCATTTTCTCCTCGTCAGATGATTACCACGACAAACACCATAAAGAAAATAAAAAAGAGCTACTTTCTTCCCACATTTCCAAATTTTATTTCTTCGTGTTATATCATACATTTTTTAATTTTTTCCATAGTTTTTTATTTCTGTCCACTCGGTTGTATAACAACTAAACTTAAAAATAATTCTTCGAATAAACCAAAACTGAATAATTCTGTGAATAAACATGCGGGGTCGCAGCGTCATATATTCATCATTTGTTGCCAAAGTCTTAAGTTTTTTACTATCCGCCGTTATTCGAATACATATCAATTTGTTCTAATTTTGCACAACTCCTTGTTGGAGACATTTTTTGTTTGTTTTTGTTTTATTGGGCAAAGTAGCAAATTAATTAAGGTTACAGAATTTATCCAATTTATTTTTGCCTGTGCCTATATCTAAGCTTTGTTTTGTCCCCCAACATAGTAAAATGTGAATGTCTTATATCAATTCTAATGCTGATGTTATTTAACACTTTACGAATATAAATTGCCCTCATAATTGTTCCAGAAAGATAACTAGTTCAAAACCATTCTACTTTCTACGTTTATCGTCTTCAACCAAAAACCAGTTCAATAGTTAGATTAATAACATTTTCCTCAGATTAATATTTAACCGATCATTATTTTAGACAAAGTACAAGAAATATCACATACAGCTGTTTCGAAACCACAAGAAATTCATTGACAAATACAAAAAATTGCCAGTAATCTAAATGCAGCCACTGAAGAACTTCATATATTGATTAAATGGCTTATTGTAACCCTAAAACATTAGTTTGTCAAACTTCCTAAAACATTAGTTTGTAGTATCCTTTGCAGCTTGTACTGCAACATTTTTAGATTTTGACCAAATATGGTTTGCACCGAAAGATAAGCATTTTACTTTTTAACTTACGAATACTTTAGACTAAAGAGTATTTTCAAAAGTTAACTTTTTCATAATAATTCATTTTAACATCTACCTATAATTGTGCACAAATTGAAGATAGATTTAGTTTGGTATAATAATAAAATTATAAATAGCTAAGATTTAAAAAGAACACCATTTTTCATTCATTTTCCGTTCTTACGCTAAATACAACCAAGGATGCGTGTAATCTGCCTTTTTTTAACAAAAAAAAAATGCTTAATCTAACGAAATTTCGTGAAATAGCCAAAAAAAAAGATTGCCTAAATTAAATTTATTTTAACGCTCTTTTAAACACGAAAGCGGAAATAAAAAAAAGTATACCTACTTTTTTTGGAAATGTTAGTTGTTCAAGAATACACATTCCACAGCAAGATCATGTCTTTTCAAAAAAGTAAGAAAACTTCTTTGTGCTATTCTGGGAATAGTCTCTCTTTCAGAATTTTCTTTTCTTCCCTCTTGAGTTTAAGACGAATAAGCGGCCGACTCACTCACGGTTGTTTGTTCTATCATGGCTTACATCCAATGTCTCTGGTTGTACTTCAAACATATTAAAGGGAAAGCGGCTTACTTTTTTGTAATCATGGGAGCGAGTTTAAGTGGAAAGATTTACTCGGGCAGACATCTCCCCGAAAGTTTGATTTATTTCCTAATTGTGTATGACCCGCTTTCTGTTAGTTTTATTAAGAGCTGTTTGCATCTCTTCTTTCCAATTAAGGAGTTAAATTATTTATTTTATAACTGCGATGATTAAAGCAAAGCGATATTGTGTTGATCGTATAATGATAAAGAGTGCATAAGGTGGGGGAAGGTGAAAAGAAAAAATATTTTTCACAGTCTGCAGCGTCATCTATCTGGAAATATTTTAAATCTATCATCAAACATGTAGTTTATCCCAGCCAAAAATTGATACAGTAAACTGTCAATTATCGGCGGTAGGATTATTCGCAGGTTTTTCACTCTTCAGTTTTCTTTTTTTACGGTGTTGATTTACTGAATGCCAAAAAATAAAAGCTCGTCGTTGTTCATTTTTAGCTTTTCAAGACATTTTTAACATTCAATGCTGTCATTTTTAGCTATAATTTAAATCTATGTGCTGGGTTATTGACTTGTTTTAGCTATTGCATACATTGATATCGTACCTACTATTCGACTATGCACGGTATTCACTTATCCGCGATTACCGTGCCACCCTACTCACGGATAGTCGGGAAGTTACTGTACCCCAAATGTCAAAGTATATGATAATACAAGTCATTTTCAAAGTTTAATTTTATAAACAAATAATGTGACCCCCCGTCCTCCCACACACACACAAAGCATGCATGAATCAGAGACGTAGTGAGAGGTAAGTTATGAAATTAAACGCAGCCTCCTTAAAAAAAATTCTGTACTCGCCGTTAGTTGCCAGTGACTGAATTTTTCAGCGAATGTGGTACCTTAAATCTTGGCCAAAATTCTAGACCTAACTTAGTTACTGAAAACTTAAAAAAGAAGTGGAAAACAAAGGGAGGGGGGGATCCTTTTTTATAGGGATGACACACGACTAGCCAGTTACAGTTCGGTGTTATTGTGCGGCATGAAAATTGGAACCAACACCATTTCTGCAGTTTCATACGTAAGCTAATTTCTTGAACCAAAATTTGATCTCTGTTTTGCCTCGTGTTTTGCTGATGTCTTTCCTTTTGTTTTTCCGCTATTGATAACTTCATGTACATAATTTGAGCTTGAAGTTAGAGTGAGAGTAATGTTTGAACAACTACTATTCCTTATAAAAAGTGAGCGAGGTCAAATGTTCAAAAACTTGAACATTTTTAGCAAGAACGGAGACTTGGGGGAGAGGGAGGGAATTACTCTTTTTTCATGTGAAACAAAATTATTAAAACCTTTCCTGCTTTTTATTTTTTACATTTTTTTCTTTCTTTATGTTTTCTATTTCCCCCCCCCCCTTTTTTTTTGCTAAAAAATTGAAGTATCGATGGTATTTGTATGTTCGGTATCTGAAAATCTTTTCATATTATGGAGGGGGTGGAAGCTTCTCACCTCGCGCATGAGCAGCATCACAGATGTTCAGTGAAAAAACTTTCATTTTAAATAATATTCAATTCAATTTTTATTGCAGTTCAATTAAGATTCAAAACGAAATGTAATACTTATTTTTTAGAAAATTTATTAAATTACGTACTTAAATAAAAATGTTTTGCTTACTTAATTATCGGCATTTGGCACTTCCCAGACATTTACGAATTTGCATTGGTTTTTAAGTTTAATATACCAGGTCAAGCAGTTACAAGTAATTCACAGCAGTCTTCATCATTTTATTGTGATACTTAAAGAAGATAATTAATTGTCAGCAATGACTTGAAAAAAACTTGTTTTCTTTTCCGACATTTTTTTTTCAATGTCAAACACATGATTTACTGTTTGAAAACAGTCAAATATGGCTCTGCCTTTTTTCGTCGTACACTAAGGTTTGTTTGTGTTAGCTGTGATTATACCGATGGTTGACGTACTGTGTTAGAACTAGGTTAATACAGAAGTCATCCCTATTCTGTTATGTTTGTGGAAAATTAACACCAAAAGCGCAATAGAAACACATTTTTCACGTTTTAAATCTACTTATCAATTTTACATTAACGTCTAATGTCTCTCTGTCATTTGTTAGATGTATACTTGTCGTTGAGTTAAAATGCGCTAAAACTAGGTATTTACTAAACTACTAGAAGCTTTTTTTTTAACACATTTGGTGAATGTCTAAATTTATTTACAAAGAAAACAAAACTAATATTTGAAAAGTTTTGCGAATATATAAAAGAACGGGGAATTATACATCATTGCACGTAGTAAAGCCCTGATAACAGTACGTCTGACCTTGAGTGAGCTAATTTAGAAAAAGAATTAATCCTAATATTGGCACAAAACCAACGCTCATTGCAGTATATTTTTGGCAAAGCAAACCGGTTTTCTCTTTACCTAGTTATGGGCCAATACAGTTGTTTAATTCATAATCCTTTGGAGTTGAGGTTTTAGAGCCAAGCCAAAACATGACGGAAAAGGTGTGCTAATCATGCATTTAAAGAAGTGTGTTTTCTTAATGAAATATTCAACTTAATCAAAAACTCTCTTTTTTTTAACCTTCTACATTTCATAGGAATGGAACAATGAACTATTAATATCTTTTCAGTTATCTTTTTCAAATTAAAAAACAAATAAATAAATACATAAAATAAAAAATGATTCGTTCCACGCATATCTTCTACTGGTTCCTACTTCATAAAGTTAAAGGTCTTTTTTTTTATTTTTTTCCCTAAAAAGTTACTTTAATACTATTTCAAAAAAGCGTTCTTTGTCACAGTACAGAAAAGCCAAAAATTAATTCCTTCAACTTTTCTTTAAATATAGTTAAATACATTTCATAAATATAGAAAATTGTTTGTAGGAGTTAAATTTGTTTTTATACTATTAAAGATTTAAGGTTATTTAATCCGATATTCTGGTTTCCTCATATTTATAAACTCTAGAAATTTTTAATTTTAGCTCCCCACGTTTAGAGTAAGAAATGGTATTCGAAACTTTACTCAAACGTGTTCCGACTTGCAATGCATCGAAATGAATTCCGAAAAGATTACTTTTCTTGAGAAGTTTGAGTTTTTTCATCAGATTAAACTAGTAAAAGTGTTTTCTTTTGAAAATTTAGACATACGTGCAAAGAATTTATAGCGATACTTCTTTAAATCAAATTTAAATTGCATTAGGAAACCAATAACGCAGCAGTTTAATTTTTGAGTACTCTATCGAGTACTCGATTTGGTCCGCTATATGTTGTACAGTCAATCAGGATATATTTAAGCTAGTCCAGATAACTTTGTTCCTTCTTCATATTTTTAGGTTTACTTGACAAAAAGAAAAAAAGAAACTGGGACTCCGGGAGCACCGGCAGAAGTGAAAACTTGAACAATTATGTGTGTATTTTTTAAATTGGCAGTGGTTTTTCCCATCTCAAAAAATGCCTGCATGCATGTGTACCATGTACGTATCCATATACGCATCCCACATACATAATATATGTACATACTTTTATACAGAGGTACTGTCCGTCCTTAAAACGCGCGCCTCGCACTCACGAGCCAGTCCACTTAAAAAAGGGGGTGATGGGTTGTGAGTGGAAACTCTCCGAAGTATTCAATTAAAAAATTGCATTTGCTATCTTTTTGACCGACTTCAACAAAGGAGGAGGTTATACAATTCGTCGGAGATTTTTTTTTTATGTATGTTATAAGATTACTCGAAGATGCCTGGACCGATTTCAAAAATTCTTGTTTTGTTAGAAAGGTCGTTCTTTCCGATTGATCCCATCCTCTCGTGGTCCGGGTTCGATAACGGGAACCTGCAGAAATCTTTCGAAAAAGAAATTGGGATCACAGTAATCGTAATAATGACCATTTTGAACGCCAGGCCTCTCTGGATTGCATAATGAAATTCATTTCTATGGTCTTTTTGAAAATTTTAAACCGAGTATCTTTCTATGTCCTGCGTTTTCTCTTGAACTCCAACGAACTGAAAGTCGTACCAGGTACTCATTGATTTGTAATATTTCAGGTTTTATTAGTCTTAATTTACATAAGGTTTGATAAAGGAATTCTGAAGAAAGTGAGGAAAATCTTCAAATTTTTGCTCAAATTTAAAGCGATTTGTCCTAAATGATTAAATATGAAATCCATTGTTACAAAACGTGATTGATATAAAAGTTATTATAATGATAATGAAAATTTTGAATGAAGGCTTAACTGAAGCAAACATGAAACTCATTAACGGGCCACGTATGTAATACGTCGTAAAATTTTATGAACCGCGAGAATCTAGTGTTGTTTTGAAATACAAATTAGTTGAAAAGCCGTTAATATTTAGCCTTTGATTAAACTAGTACACAAATAAATACTAGAGAATAATAAGGAGTATTTTTTAGTGTCAATCGTTTAAAATTTTAGACGCGTTGATACTTTCTTTCTTTTTTTTTCCTTACGTAGTTTATTTTATGAAGCATTTACAAGCAAATTAGGTGAAGTTTTGAGTTGGAAACATTACCTTATTTCATATGTACATTTACATTAAAAAGAATAAAATGAAAATATTTTTGAAAAAAAAAATTGAACCGACTTCGGAACTTCACTCGGTAAGTGCTCCAAAAAGTAAAAAATAATTTTATTCTTTGAACACCATCGACACTACATTTAAACATAAGTTTTGAAGTCGGTGCAAAAACTATAGGTGAAATGATGTTTAACTACATTTTGCCAACATTTTTCAGAGAAACCATTGAAAATTAAGAGTTGAATATTTGTACCATTACATAAATATGTGGTTGTCAATGTAGTATATGCGAATGCGATTAAAGAACCTGGATTCATTGCAATTTATATATATAGTTAAATTATAGTTTCGTATGATTCTATATAGTGTTTTTGCGCCGACTTCAAAACTTTTGTTTAAATGTAGTGTTGATGGTGTTCAAAGAATAAAATTATTTTTTACTTTTTGGAGCACTTGCCGAGTGAAGTTCCGAAGTCGGTTCAATTTTTTTTTCAAAAATATTTTATTGACATATTCCAATAAACTATGTATTTGAAATTAGCATCGTTCCACGTTGTTTGATACGGCATAAAATGCTTCTTATTATTCTCCCCCCTATTGTTACCTTATCCATTTTAGTAAGATCAGAGAAGACCTGACGCATGCGTGAATACGCGGAAGGTTTGACTTAAGAAAATCAGACTGTATACGTTACGTACAGTTTCACCAGTTTAATTGTTTTTTACTATCTCAAAAAATATCCAACGCGTCTTAGAAGTGTTTACCGTAAAAAAAGCGGAAGTCCCAGTGATGCATTCTGCTGGAAGAAACATAAAATAAGATTTATGTTTGTTACAATTTAAAAATGTACTATACTATAAATCAATTCCACTATAACTGAAGTATCAGTTTTCACAAAACAGCTTACAAAGACTAGAAATATGTTAAATCATTGCTTAATCTTACAAACTGTATGAAGAACATGTTCTTTACTGCTATATATAATTAACGCCTCCTAAATACTAAATGCCTAGTACATTTGCTTTGCTACGGTTGTCGTTGGTTCCACTTTAAGCGCCACCTTGCGGCCATCCGATAATGCCGTTGTTATTTTGATTAATTTTTAAATTGATTGATTAATTTTTAAATTTAAATTCAGAAACGAACCAATCGTTAATATCTCGAAGAACTCCGGTAGATGGCAGTGCTTCGTGAACCAAGGACATTTTGCAGCTATTGGCGATGGATCCAAACAATATTCGAATTTTGATTGGTTGATTTTTAAATTGAAATTTGGAAATGAACCAATCGTTAATTTCTCTTTCTCTAAAAGCTTCGGTAGATGGCAGTGTATCGTGAACCAAGGACGAAACTTTGCAGTGTGCTAAAAACCAGAAAGTTGCAGGCAGGCGTATTTAGGAGGCGTTGATATAATGCAGTTAAATTTCGAGAATTTCCAAGAAAAATATTTGAATAATAATATACATAAAAGATATTTAAATACTATGTGTAAAAATATTTAAAAAATAGTCTTGGTTATGGATGTATCTTGTAAAATACGTTCGTTACGGAGCCAAAAAAAATCATCATATAAATATTGTTTCTTAAAATCTTTACAATTTAACTGTGTTTTATAGAAGTAGAATCCATATGCTTCATAAAATTCATGCAACGAAACAAGATCCTAACGTACTTTGAGTCTTTGCAGGTTGTTTTAGTGCCGTAATTGATGCTTTTCAAACAGAATTACCCTATAACAAAAATAAGAAATGACTCAACTGTATCTAAACTAGCTTAAAGACATCCTGAATGACTTTACCCTTTTTGTCCCAAATTAATTTAGCAATGAATTTTTTCGTTTTTTTTTTTTTTTTAGTTGAAAATACATTAAACAGCATATATAACGAATACAAAAATGATAATCGGTAATGTCTAAGGCCCCCTATGGGTTTTAGGCGTTAGGGTCCCTAAGAAAACTTTCCAATCGCAAGTACCATCTGTCGACCTGTAGACCTGTACATTGTACAAGTACAAGGTGAGGTATTTTAAGTACCAGCACGATTCCAGCCATTTATGATTTATGATACTGAATTAATATAAGCGGGACTTCTAAGTCCCGTCATGGCATAAAAGCTTGAAAGCGTCAGGTATCCTCTTCTTCATTGCAAAGAAGTGATCTTTAGAAAGAAAAGATTTTCTCGGACTTCTTCACCTTAAAGCTCACTTCTTTGCATTGAAAAGTGGAATTTTTAAAACCACAAATCACTTTCCTGCAACCAGTTTGCAGATTTGTGCTTGGTTTTAAATTCCTACACAATGAAATCTTAACCGTCCCGGACAACAAGTTGTAGATTAATCACGGAGGAAATATTTTCGCATTGTCGTAGCCCAAAGGAATTTCTAGGCGGGGGGGGGGGGGGGGGGCTCGTTTACATTTATTGAAAGACATTGTATTAAGTCCATTTCTGCGGTCAAAAACGTAAGTATTCTGAGTTTCGGGATCTATATTACAAATCCCCCCCCCCCCGGATACTGCACGTTTTTTAGTAGATTGAAGAAGCCAGTTTTTAATTCGCAATTCAAGCTGCGTGATGAAGAATCAGATTCTTCATTGTCATACAAATGACAGGTCTTAGCAATTTATTTTGTTTTTATTTTACAATGGCGATCCTTAGAACTTTAGCTTTATTATGACAACTGGAATACACTGCAAAAAAGAACTGTTGTTTTTATAGTATAATACTGGCAGCAGAAGTTTCAGTTTAAAATTGTAAAATGCACTGCAATAAACTGTGAAACTTGTAATTTTAGTTTATTACTGTAAACTAGCAATTTTAGTTATTACTGTAAACTAGCATTATTATACTGTAAATACAATTTTAGTTTATTACTGTAAACTAGCAATTTTAGTTTATTACTGTAAAACTAGCAATTTTACAGTTCATTACTATAAACTATCAATTTTAATTTATTACCGTAAACTAGAAATTTTATAGTTTATTACTGTAAACTACCAATTTTAGTTTATTACTAGTAAAACTAGCAATTTTATAGTTTACTACTGTTAAACTAGCAATTTCAGTTTATTATAGTAAAACTATCAATTTTATAGTTTACTACTGTTAAACTAGCAATTTCAGTTTATTATAGTAAAACTATCAATTTTATAGTTTATCATAGTAAAACTATCAATTTTAGTTTATTATAGTAAATACTATCTAAATTTTATAGTTTATTACTGTAAACTAGCAATTTTAGTTTATTACTGTAAAACTAGCAATTTCAGTTTATTATAGTAAAACTATCAATTTTATAGTTTATCATAGTAAAACTATCAATTTTATAGTTTATTACTGTAAAACTAGCAATTTTAGTTTATTATAGTAAAACTATCAATTTTATAGTTTATTACTGTAAAACTAGCAATTTTAGTTTATTATAGTAAAACTATCAATTTTATAGTTTACTACTGTAAAACTAGCAATTTTAGTTTATTATAGTAAAACTATCAATTTTATAGTTTACTACTGTAAAACTAGCAATTTTAGTTTATTATAGTAAAACTATCAATTTTATAGTTTATCATAGTAAAACTATCAATTTTATAGTTTATTACTGTAAAACTAGCAATTTTAGTTAAAATAGTAAAACTATCAATTTTATAGTTTACTACTGTAAAACTAGCAATTTTAGTTATTAGTGTAAAATAAGCTGTATTATACTGAAAATTTTACAGTTTATTACTGTAAAGTAGCAATTTTAGCTATTAGCGTAAAATAAGCTGTATTATACTGAAAATTTTACAATTTATTACTGCAAACTAGCAATTTTAGTTATTAGCGTAAAATAAGCTGTATTATACTGAAAATTTTACAGTTTATTACTGCAAACTACCAATTTTAGTTATTAGCGTAAAATAAGCTGTATTATACTGAAAATTTTACAGTTTATTACTGCAAACTAGCAATTTTAGTTATTAGCGTAAAATAAGCTGTATTATACTGAAAATTTTACAGTTTATTACTGCAAACTAGCAATTTTAGTTATTAGCGTAAAATAAGCTGTATTATACTGAAAATTTTACAGTTTATTACTGCAAACTAGCAATTTTAGTTATTAGCGTAAAATAAGCTGTATTATACTGAAAATTTTACAGTTTATTACTGTAAACTAGCAATTTTAGTTATTAGTGTAAAATAAGCTGTATTATACTGAAAATTTTACAGTTTATTACTGTAAACTAGCAATTTTAGTTATTAGTGTAAAATAAGCTGTATTATACTGAAAATTTTACAGTTTATTACTGTAAACTAGCAATTTTAGTTATTAGTGTAAAATAAGCTGTACTATACTGAAAAAACAACAACTATTTTTTACAGTGTATATAAAATATTTCTCGCAAAAAAAAACGTGAAACGAAAATCTTATTCCATTTACGGGGATAAACTTATCCTGCTGTAAGTATTTTTCTCTCCCCCCCCCCCCAAACTGTCGATTCTATTGGCTTGACCACGCAGTTGAAAAAATACTCACGTGAAGCGATTGTAAAAAGTGAACCAATTGGATTTTTTGTGAGTTTTAGTGTTTTGTGCCTATAGGGGGTTAATTGCAAAGCAAATGAAATTAACGATTTTTTCTTCTCAATAACTCATGATGCACTTGCACTTGCTACTCTTCTGTTTCCGTTGCAGTATCGGTTACGGGATGTTCATTTGCAGTTTGACATCGACACAATCGCTTTCCGATTTCGTTTATTCCTTGAGCGAAACTAATTACCCATTTTCCATGTTACATGAAAGAAGATAAGCTTCACTGCCGTGCTAAGCGCAAAAGTATCGAGTTCAAACTGAGATAAAACTCTTTAAAGTTTTGCGACACCATGTATTTGATTTAGATGAAACTTTTTCAGAATTTTTTAAAAAAATTTCCCGTTCTCAAATGACCATAAAATATTGTATTCAGGTAAAATACGTCACAAAGAGCCACCTGGTGGCGATAACTCAATCAGGTTAAAAAGTGCAGATAAGACTTTTGTGCTTAGCGCGGCAGTACAAGGCTTGTTATTTTGAAAAAAATCGTACTTTAATGATTAAATTTTCTTTGTGATTAAAATACTTAATCTTTCTTTATGCTCTTGAAGGAGCACTTGACAAGTTTTACTTGTTCCGTAAATTCAAAGGCAATGCAGATTTCCATTGTTTTTGTTAGTGTTGGAGAGTTTAAATTTTCCACAATTAGAAACTTTTTATCCGTGTTAACGGAGAAAACTTTTTTCTTTATCGTATAACACATAATTCCGATTTTTGATTTTTTTTTTCAGTAACTGTCAAAACAGCTTTATAGCTGAAACACTGGATTTCACTAGGCACAGTCTGATTTTTTTAATGACGCTTCTAACTGCATGCAAATAATCATTTTCCTGTTTCAATCTTGAGAAATATCCCTTACATAGAAAAACACCATGTTTATTTTTATTATCGCTGCTGTACCAACATCTCACTGAAATTTTTTAACATATAGCTTGAAAATGTATTTAAATAAATCAAGAACAACGTATTTCATATTTGTGACCTGAAGCACACAATGTTTTGGTAGAAAATATAACTACTCTACTATCAGCGGTAAAAGTGTAACAATAACATCATCACTATTTTTACTATGGCTTCATAAAAAAGAAAGCGTTTGGAATTGTCTTTAAAAAAATCATCTTGAGCATCTTTCCTAATAATATATTTAATAAACAATTTTCTAATAATTGCCTTTATAGATACGAGTTTTAATGTATCGAAAAGAACATCATCATAGTTAGCATACAAATTATTCTTTCAATGTTAAAATCTTTAAAAATGACTGCATATCTGATAACTTGCTGATTAATGCTGCATCGAAATAAAATTTGTCATTTTTTCACGGCACCCCAATCAGAACGGCATTTGGAAGGGAGGAAAATATCTCAACTACGTGCTACGTATGCAATTAGTGTAAATTAATAGATTTTTCTATCTATTATATACTATATAATACTATATTTTCTTTTTACAGTATTGTAAGAAAATTTCTTACGATACGAAAATAGCTATGTGTAAAATAAACTTAAATAAAAACAACTTCAATCAAATTGCATTCTGAAGCACATCATATTTTGCCCTAATATACACTCTACAGCAGAAAAAAAATATCCAACTTTAGAGATACATCCGCAACTAGTGCATTAAATAACATAATTTTTCTTTCTACTTGTGACTCTGGAGTAAAAAGAAAAAATGTTTGGAATTTTCCTTTAGAGCATTATCTTAAGAAAATTTCTTTGACGAAACAATATCTTTCTAACAAATACTTATTTCCATATTTCAATCTCAAGAATCATCCCCAAACTGTGCATATCTGATGACCTGCGTATTAACGATGCATCCGAATAAACTCTGGCATTTTTTCAAGGCTTTAAAATTAGAGCTTTATCTCGGAAGGCGGGAAAATATTCCAACTTTCTGCTACGAATGCGATTTAGGTACAATAGCATCGTTTTTCTTCCTACTTCACTGTAAAAAATAGGATTTTTACAGTATAATACAGCTAATTTTACAGTAATTTACAGTAATAAACAGTTCAAATTGCTAGTTTCACAGTATAGTACAGTGCATTTTACAGTTTTAAACTGGAACCACTGCTGCTAGTATTATACTGTTGTGTTTACAGTATAATACATCTAATTTTATGGTAAAATTGCTAATTTTACAGTAATAAAATAAAATTGCTAGTTTTACATTATTAAACTGTAATATAGCTTGCTTTGCAGTTTATTACTGTAATTTTACCGTTTTAAACTTGAACCTTTGCTGACAGTATTATACTATAAAAACAACAGCTATTCTTCGGAGTGTATAGTCACTGTACTACCACCTTAAGGATTTTTCAATAGCTAACTTGAAAATGAATTTACCTAAATCCCAAAATTTTCTTCTTATTTGCATCTTGAAACATATAACGTTGTGACAAAATATACATACCCTATAACTATGGTAAAATGTTCCAAGTATGGCTACGTACATTAGGGTGGAGCGAAAAAAATGAATTTTTGATTTTCGCAAACGGGTACCTTTCATTTACTGTGAATGCGGATAAGTAACAATTCTGTAAAATATTTCACTTTTGCGACGTCATCTTTAGTCTGCGCATTTGGCCTAAACTTTTGAAATTTTTGATTTTTTTTAGATTTTTCAAATTTTTTTTAAAAAATATTGCAAATGATAAAACTAGTGACGGGTGGTTATTAAATGGAAGAAAAAGGTTTGAAATATACAAGGAATTTTTTAAAACCATTTTAGATTATGATTTCAGTCTGCGCATTAGGCCCAAAGTTCATCAAATTTTCCGAAATTTCCGATATTTTCAATATTGAGCAGAAATTTTATAATTTAATATTTCCTCTCAATATTTACTTAAAGTGCCTTCAAAACATTTTCTTAATCATTTTGTTGTTTCTTTGAACTACTCAACTGTTTGCTTGCTCATTGAAATTACCCAGGACTCACCACGAGGAAGTGGCCGCACTTTGGGTGCCACCCGCGCTCCCCTTGCTTCCAACCAATGAGAGCACACATTTACATTTCTTAGACAAGTCAGGAACAATAAATTGTTTCTTTGAGTAGGAAATTGTTTGCATTGGTTTTGATGGATGCACTACAAAGACAGGAAAATACAAAGGTGTAATACGGAAACTGGAAGAAAAACTTGGTAGACCTCTGTAATGGGATATTTGCCAATTACATTGAATGAACTTAATTTGCGGCATTTTTTGCAAAAGCTAGATGGACCTACCAGTGGACCAAAGTGATTTTTTGGGCCTGTTGGACGAAGCTAAACAACATGTTATACTTTCAAATCAGTTCAATATGAACCTATAGAATTTGTCATTGATCAGATCGATTTTGACAATAAAAATGATTTAAGTACTGAGCAACAGTAACTTCATGAGATGAGCAAGGTAGTTTTGACTGGGAAAATATCAAAAAAAATATGAAATAGAAGTCCAAGAAAGCTTTCCCAAGCCAGATGGTTGACTACAGCAAACATAATCTTTAGACTATAATTTTTAAAAGAGTTCATAACTTTCGCGGTAAAAGTGTCCTTGCTCTTTTAGGATGAAGTGCTGACGTTACTAATTTAGCTATGAATTTGTGTGAGATTATAAAGAGTTACACTTATCTCTCCGGGAAAAAGCAGAAAATTGTATTCACATCCATTCAAAACAATGTATACTTTGCACCCTAGAAATATGCTGTTATCGATATCTATATATATTAAAATGGATGTATGTATGTTTGTTCCTTATACAAATCCAGTTTTCGTCGGATTTTCAACAAACTTGGCACAGAGGTTCCTTGATGCACTAGAATTCACATAGGCGGGTTTTGAAATTTTAAAAAAATCCAAAAAGCTTAAAATTCAAATTTTTTGTCTCAAAATGGCCATTTTCTTTCAATTTTGAATAGATAGAGTAATAAAGATAAGCCTTTAAGCATACAAATTGATAAAATGTAACACATTTAAATAGGAGTATTTTCCAACAAAGATTACGATTAACAATGAATTATCAATTTAAGGCTCACCTATTTCATTTTAGCATGAAATAAGTTTTTATATTCCCATGTGGATAGAATTCATTCAAATATTTTTTAGAGCTATGTTGTATTAATAAGCACCCGGGCAACGCCGGGTAATAATCTAGTTAGTTCATAAGAGAGAGCATATAAAGAAACTTGTTTTAAATCGTATTATCAACGCTCAATCTAGAAAACAAACAAGCAAACAAGTGAGAACGCTTCAGATCCCAAAAATCGATAAAAATCTATTTTCATACATTACATACATAAATCAAAAGTCAGAATACATCGATATGATTTCTTATCCTGATGTGGAAATTACAAAGCCACCTTTTACACGTAATTTCACAACACAATATTTACAAAGATTACTCGAAGCTGAGAATTTAAATATGATTTCTGAATGCGCTCTTTTTAAACTTCCATTCAAGACTCAATCAGTTGAAAGAGCTGTCAAATAGGTCACAAGCTCTTCAAAATTGGTATGTAATCACAGGAAAAGAAAAAGTTTAGTAAAAACGAGGATATCTGACAGAAATATTTGATCAATTTACGACACAAAGGAACAATTTACTGTTAAAGACGTTTCTAAGGATTGAAAATACGTGCTCGCATTTTTTGGAGGAAGGGCTCACGTGTAGGATTCGAAGTGCGGTCACCTCCTCGTGGTGAGTCCTGGGTAGTTCCACATGAGCTAGCGAAGAGTTGCAGAGTTCAAAGTAATAACAAAATGAATAAAAACAGGTTTGAAGACACTTCAAGTGAATATTGAGAGGAAATACTGAGT
Organism: Uloborus plumipes; assembly: GCA_038373865.1. NCBI lineage: Eukaryota > Metazoa > Arthropoda > Arachnida > Araneae > Uloboridae > Uloborus > Uloborus plumipes. Next base: position 35,698 of record JAXGGA010007021.1, read on the forward strand.
TAAAAAATGTTGAAAATATCAGAAATTTTGGGAAATTTGATGAACTTTGAGCGTAATGCACGAACTGAAATCATAATCTAAAATGGTTTTAAAAAATTCCTTGTACATTTCAAACCTTTTTCTTCCATTTAATAACCACCCGTCACTAGTTTTATCATTTGCAATATTTTTTAAAAAATTTGAAAAATCTAAAAAAAATCAAAAATTTCAAAACTTTAGGCCAAATGCGCAGACTAAAGATGACGTCGCAAAAGTGAAATATTTTACAGAATTGTTACTTATCCTCATTCACAGTAAATGAAAGGTACCCGTTTACGAAAATCAAAAATTCATTTTTTTCGCTCCACCCTAACGTACATAATTAGTGCACTGTAGTATCTTATTTCTTTCCACTATAGCTGCTATAGACACCATCTTAAAAAATTCCTGATAGCTACCTCGAAAACAATTTTAACTCAATCAAAAAACCCTTCCTTCAAATAACATTCTAAAACATGTCATATTTTAGCAGATTATAACTTTCCTTTAACAGTGGGGAAATATTACAACAACGTATGCTATTAATGTAAGCAGTAATGTAAGCAGTACTGTAAGCAGTAATGTAAGCAGTAATGTAAGCAGTATGCTATTAATGTAATGCAGTAACAGCATCTTTACTTCTACTATGTTTACTGTAGTAGAATGTGCAAAATTTTTCTTAAAAACTAAAATTTTCAGGATTTTTCTCGATAGCTACCTTGATGAATAAATTGAAACAAATCGAAAAAAGCCTCCTTCTAATTGCAAACAAATAATTATTTCTCTGTTTCAAATCACGAAAAATATCCCCCAAAATATGCGTATCTGATAACACGCTTATTAAAGTTGCATCCAAATAAAATCTGCCATTTTTTTCTAGGCTCACCAATCGGAATACGGTATTTGTAATGCGGGAAACTACTCTAATTACGGCCTATGTACGGAGTTAGTGTACAGTATTATCATTTTTCTTGTTACTACATACTATAAAGTACTATATTTTCTTCGATTATATTAGAAAAAAATTTCTTCATAGTTACCAGTAAAATCATCTTAAATACATTTAAAACCTCTTTGTAATTGCATTCATAAGCATATTATATTTTGGTAGAATATCCATTCTAAAACAGCAGGAAATAAATAAATAAATATTAAAGACATAAGTGAAGAAATCCAACTATACGATACATATGTACAATTAGTGTAAAAAATGACATTATTTTTGTATCTACTATGACTGCTAAAGTAGTTGGAAAAATATTTGAAATTTTCCCTAGGAACACCATATTAAGGATTTTCTTTGATAAAACAATGCAATTCTAATTTGCAAAAACGTAATTATTTCTATGTTTCAATTTTTGAAAAATATCCCCCAAACTGTGCATATCTGATAACCCGCTAATAAACGCTGCATCCAAACAAAATCTGGCATTTTTCAAGGCCCTCCAATCAGAACGGTATTTAGAAAGCTGAAAAATACTTTCTTTGTACAGTATTTTAAGAATTTTTTTTAATAGCTACCATGAAACTAAACTTAAACCAATCAAAAACAACTTCCTTCTACTCTGCAAAAAACCAACTGCTGTTTTTACAGTATAATACTGCCAGATAAGGCTCTATTTTAGTTTTAAACTTTAACCTGTGCTGCCAGTATTATACTGTAAAAACAACAGTTTGTTTTTTGCAGTGTAACTGCATTCTGAAGCACAGAGTATTATGGCGGAAGAAACACTCTATAACAGCAAAATAGCAAAACACATTCAATTGTACGATACATCTGCAATTAATGTAACAAATAACGTAATTTATTTTTCTACTACGACTTCTGGAGTAGAAAGGATACCTTTGGAATTTTCCTTAAGAACACCATCTTAAGGAATTTCCCTTGACAAAACAATATCCTTCTAACTTGCAAACAAATAATTATTTCCATTTTTCAGTCAAGAGAAATATCCCTCAATCTGTGCATATCCAATAACCTCCTTATTAACGCTGCATCCAAACAAAATCTGGCATTTTTTCAAGGCTCCCCAATCAGAGCGTTGCTCGGAAGCTCGCATTTCAGTTTCCAAATCGCCCCTTCCGAGCTCTCTCTCGCAGCGCTACCCCCCCCCCTCCCTCCACCACCGCTGGCATCGTGAAGTGGTTGGTCTCTCCGCGAGGTATAGAGAAGAGCTGGTGGTCTTGACTTCAGAAATTCCAGGAGAGAACACGTTATCTCTCCGCAGTTCTTTTAATCGGAACACGTACTGTAACCACCATAATGCTTCGATTACCCCCCATCTAATTGCTTGGCGTGATCTTTCCCCGAACAGCGATTAAATGATCATTTATTTTTGTGTATCAGCTAGAGAAAAGGGTACTCTTTTCAGTTATGTTTTGATGCATTGCTTGCAGAATATTATTTTTCAAAGGTCAACGTGATACAATTTGTAGTAATTACCCCGGATGGATATGTTTGTATTGAATGTTTAGTATTCTGGTGAGTTTTCGTATTTCCTTGTAAAGCACCATTCTTTGACGTCCTTAATTAGCACTTTCGCGAGTGAATTGAATTACACTGTACCTGCACATTGCGCACTGAATACAAAACTGAATTTATGTACTGCTCTGCTACTCTTCTGTATTTCCGTAAATGCAAAGGTTTATTTCAAAACAATTATTTCTACACGATATGAAGCATCATGCACAATTTTTTCTCCATTTTCAATTATCATTGTGGCGATATAAACTTTAATGTTTGTCGACACGAGATAATACTTTGAAACTGCAACTGTTTTTAATGTTTCAATCAAAACAATATCTGATGTTGGTACAGAGCTGGATAAATAACTTATTTTATGATTTTGGTTAAAGGATATATTTCGATCATTCCAAAAAAGTATTCAAAAACCATGCTGTGTCACATTTGTTAGTTGTCTTGAAATACATTAACGTTTACAGTGGTCTAACAATATGCATGTTTCCTTCATTTTCATCTGCAAAACTCCACATTAAAACTTATTTAGCACATTTGTTTGTTAACACACTGCAGTGCGCAATTGCACTAAATGCATTGCTGATTGTTTGAATATGAATACCAAAGCAACATTTAGAAATTTTTTCCTTCTTTACCAATTCTTTCATTAGCTATGTTTTGAAAAGTTTAAGCTAATTTTCAAAATACTTGTGATACCACATTTCATAAATGGATATCAAGTGGTGAAATAGTTGTGCTACATCATTGACAATCACATTGGTCCATTAAAATCAACAATCAAACATTTCATAGGCACTATGAATATTTTGTTACATGCTGCAAAATGACTTATGAATGCACATTTTAATGTTTTAGTAATACTAATGTTTTGTAGAACGCACAATAAAATCAAGTGCTAAAAGATGTATTAAGCAATCGTTAACAGTGCAGCAAGTGCAGCAAGTAATATACGTTCAGAGTTGATCATAAAATAAGGTTCAGTTCAATAACTATGAAACGCATATGCTCATGCTCATTTTTTGTCGAAAATTGTCAGCAAAGCACTTTCAGCAATATAGAAATAATTGTTTAAATGTACATCTTGATAATTTGATTGCTAACTTTGATATCTGATTTAAAGCGACTTCATATCAATTTGAGTCGTTGAGTTGGATGTTTGAAGCATCTTTGTCTTTAAATAAGTAACCTTATTAAAATTTCTTGTCAACTACGCACAAAAGCATGACATTCTGATTCATTCAATGCATCGAAACAAGAACTAAAATAATGTGTTGAAATCTTCTGTGATTCATCATAATGAAAGAAGAAAGTTAGATAACTTCTAAAAATATTTATGCGAAAATATCGAGCTACAACAAAACTACTTGATGTTCTGTAAGCATTCCAATCGTTACTGGTGCTAAATGTCTGTTACGTGTCACCACACAGCGTGTATTAGCCTTAAACTGCACATGAAGCGACAACAGAGCCATCAACGAATTTCACGGCTGCCAATGATCTAAGACAATCTTTCGTCATGTCAAATGAGCTCAAAGACGGTGAACACCACCCTCTCTCTCGACAATCCACACTGACTGTTGCACGATCCTCAATCAAAAGCCGCAGTTCTAATTGCTTAACGGACCCCACTATTACGCCATGGCTTCCTGGTATTCACATTCCTGTGCTGCCTGCTGCCGACACCACAACAACGAACGAGTGGGGCACTTTGAAGATGGACACTTCTTCGAGGCCATCAAGGGATGAGACCTCGTCTCAATCAAACAGTTACCATGGGGGTCCTTGGCCTTCCTCGGAAAGGGGTCCTCTGGACAAACAGCGCCTCAAAGGCTCTGGTAGGAAGAAAAAGAGGACAAATAAGAGCAAGAAGAGAAAAGACTCGCTAAGTATTGCGAAGAAAGACGATGATCAATTGTCTCCACTTGGAAGGAAAATAATCGTATTTGTGGCTGTTTCCTTGATTTTGTTGTGCGTCCTTCTTGTTGGAGTAACATTGCGGTTGGGACCTGTGATAGACGAAATGGGTAAGCATTTTTTCTGCTTCTAGAGCTTTATTGAGTTTTGTTCCGTTAAACTTATTTTCCGTCACCAAAATGGTCCGTCATTACTTTTTAGTAACGTTTCTTTAAAACATTTCTGCTCTATAACTTGTTGATAAACTAGTTAGATTTTTTTTTAGATTTTACAACAGTGCATCTCACTCATCATTGTTTAGCAGTTGAAGGTATACATTTGGTATTCTGAACTGGGTTGGTACAGACGGTTTGTTAGTTACTGAAAAAAAAAATAACATTTTTTTAATAATTGTGAAATAAAACTCAACTGTATAAATAAATTTTTATTTCTCAATATAATTCACCTTGAAGTTTGGCTTGCTAAATAATTCATCATGTTAAAGTATGGGAACGAACATCTGATCTAGGCTGAACGATAAACTATTTACGATTTTTTAAAAACTTTTTTAAGTTGCCCTAATTGAATATTTATATTCTTTTATCGATAAATTTTTATTAAGTGCATTAAAAAAACTCTTTGTAGAATGTGATGCATTCTAAATTAAAAATCTTGTAAGGAAAGAACTTAGTTTTCAGAATACAAAAATCAGTAAGATACTAACACACCATTGACTAAAATGTCTGCGACTTTCTCATGCTAAAGCGTTTGCAGAGCTTTCTGTTTTTACGCTTAGTAAGTTTTAAAAGTATTCCCATGAAAAAAAAAGTTTTACTTTAGTTATCTTACAAGTCTAAAATGTTTTATGGTTTTTTATAGAAGAGATGAGCTGCGATTTTTTTAGTATTTTTAGGCATTTTTTAATTTATAACTTAAACGTTCGTATTTTTTTATTTATTTATCTTTCATTTTTAGTGAACATTGAACATTTTTCATTAATACATTTCATTCTCTAGTTTATTGCAAATAATGTATTGAAAATTGAAAAATTTTTGGTATGTATAAATCGAAATTTAAAAACACTCATTTTATTCTTTTACCTTTAAAAATCGGAAAAAAGTGTATAACTAAATTGGTATATGTCCAGCTTTTAACAATTTGTCATCATAAGATAAACGTTGCCAATTCAAACTTAATAATAACAATATTTTTTAATATATTATTTTTGTAAAGGCATGCAGTTCTTATAATTAAAATGTGTTTTAGTTCATGACATATTAGGCGGAAGTTCTACGTTTCAGGGCTATATTGAAAGTTATATTTACTCTAAATACATTTAGTACTATCGTATCCGTTATTTACCAAAAAAAATACGATCTCTTTCAGAAATTCTCAATACGATTGTTTTTGAAACATATCTTGAGAAAACATTATATAATATTTGTTTCGAGAAAAAATTGCAGATTAATTTTACTACACTTAAAATCATATTATGTTTGAATCCGCAATGTTTTTACATTTTGTGATAGTTCCTCAACTTGGATATAATTTATTACTGACGCAAAGTAAGTCAGTGCAATTACAGAACTATATGTTTATAAATCAAAATGCCTGAAAAGCATTTAGCAGTTTCATATTACACAACGAGTTAAAAGTATTGTACGTTTGAGAAATTCAACTTTTTTTTAGGATAAGCCTCTTCCTTTTTTTCAATTAAATAGCTTTCAATTAAAAATGTGGCGGAGATTATTAAAAAATGATGATAATAATTTTGGCATATGAAATACCAAAGGATGGGTTGGAAAATATTGTGGAATCGCTGCTAAAAAAGTGACTGCTGTGATAAAAGTTACAGGCTACTTAAAAACACATTAAATGCTTTTCAGTTCAATAGCTCGCATTAAATATTGTTTATTCTCAACTGAATTACTTAAAGAACTAAAAACTAAACTGGACTCCAATTTCTCATAAATTAAGCAATTTTTATAATTGCTGTATTAAAACTAGTTTAAATTATTTTTCTTCAAAAACTGAATTATATCTTGTCTTTAAACTGATTTAACATATTGATCTTAAAACTATTGGTTTGAATTGGGAAAAATGAAATTGTTTTCCTTGTTCTTATTCTTGAATAAATGGTGGATTTGTAAAACTTCAAAAACTTTTTGCCATCATTGCAATTTAAAACTATTGTTTAGTATTTAAAAAGTATGACTTTAATTATATTTTGTTTTGAAAAACTATTGGTTGGTTAGGGTCGAAAATGTCTTTAAAAAAATTCTTTAGTAATATTAATGATAAAATAAAAGATTAAAATTTGAAGAAGAGATAAAAGAATGTTTGTGTTTGTAAGTATGAAGGATTTTATGTCAGCCCATTATTTCTAGCATTTTTCTAGCACTTTAAACACATTTTATTATCACAAGAACGTTTCCATGTATACTTTATGAAAAAATGTTTAAAAGAAAAATAAAAATACTGCCGACGCTCTCCAAACACACTAACCGTGAAAATGTTTCCCCTATGGCATCAAATACTGCCTCATTACTGTGTTCTTTACACACTGGAAAAAAAATGTTTTTGTTACAAACGGAGTTTTCTGGCAGAGAGCCACTTCGTCCTGCTCACTTAAAAATTATCGTAGTCGCAAATCTTCACACAGCTTTACTTAAGGCGTTTCAGTTTCAGAAGAAAATACGATGCCGCCAGATTTCGTCTTAGCTTTCTTTGTGTTGATATAGACAAATTTTGTTATCTTTCATGTGCAGGAAGTATTCGTAATACTTCAAAGTAGTTAAAGAATAAAAGTTGAATGTTGCATTAAAAAGATAATTTCGTCACTTCCGTTTTTTTTTTTTTCTGTCTATATAAACGTTGTACTTCTGTCAATTTTTAGTGCTATAATTTGTGAACAAGCAAATTTTTCTGCATCTCCTGACTATTGTGTTGATGTGGTAAATAATCAGGCCCGTCATTTAGGGGGGGGAGGGCAGAGGGGTCATTTGCCCCCCCCCCCTAACTTTGAGAAATCAATGAATTAACATATAAGTGGGCGTGGTTTTTGTTGTTTTCTGGTGAAATTGCATTGGGTTTTTACCCTTTTCTCCACCCCCCCTGGAAAAACTTGAAATGACGTCCCTGTAAATAATTTTATGAAGCTTGCGAAAGCAACCTGTTGCATAAAATTTCGGCGGAAAGTATACTAAGTTTAGAGAAAAATTAATACTGGGATTATAATGAATTTTTGTGTATCATTTTTTGCTAAAGGAAAACAGAAATCTTTTTGCTATGAAAAAGTGCTATTTCTTCTGAAAAATACTCAGTTATAGAATTTGCTGAAAAGACTTTTCAAAATACAACAACATTGCTTTTCCAATAATTGAATTGCTGATCAATAATTTTAACTCCAAATAAATTTAAATACACTGGCGGGAAAAAACTCCCAACACCAAAAAAAAAAAAAAAAACTGTAGAGTAATGTAATTTGGGTAAAGCAATTGTCTAGTTAACATGTTTAATGGATTAAATGTACAAGATCACTGGCTAATTTAAGCTCAAGAAAATGCTGTGCAAATGTGAAATTATGTTAATTTAGTAGAGGGTGTGATCTCCAGAATTTTGAAAGCAAATCCTGCAAGCGTGCATGAATTATGTCATACAGGTGCCGAATGTCACTTTGTGGTATGGAGTGCCATGCTTGTTGCACTTGTTGTGTCAATTCAAGGATGGTCATTGCTGGCTGTGGATGATGCTGGAGTTGCCGTCTAAAGATATCCCATACGTTATCAAATTAGAGACACACCTGGTGATTTTACAGGTCATGGTAACATGTCAGCACTCTGTAGAGCACATTGCGTTACAGCAGCGATGTGAGGGCGAGCGTTATCCTGTTGGAAAACTCCCCCTTGAATGCTACTCATTAGGGTATGTCATAAAAATAAAAGTTTTTTTTTTCGACTTGGTACACGCACTTTCCTATGTATTCACTCAATTTGAGTTGATTGGCACAAAAAAAAGTTTTTGGAAAAAATTTTTAGCTACCGGGAAAACGCAATTTACATAAGCGTTTTTTCAAAAAATTCACTATTTTCAAGTTGAAAACGCAATATAGCTGCGGGAGTTTTTTAAAAGATTGTTCTGCTAACTTAATTGCATGTTTTGAACTCTAATGAACATACTTTCCTTATAAAAAATGCAGTTAAATATATATTTCGTCTCTTTTTGTTTTTAAAAAGAGCAGAAACTATCGGTAATCGTTCCTACTGAAACGGGTTACGCTTTTGGACAATCGACATCGCTGTCTTCGTTAGGCAGTCAGTTGTTCGGGGGAAAATGCCACATACATCTGGGGAAGTGACCCCCATTTTGCTTATTAACGCCCCCCCCCCCCCAAGACAACTTTTGACCAGCAGCCGCGTTTTCACTAAAATGTCTTTCATCCTGCGTAAGATTTTTATATTAGTTGCGCTTTCCGACAAGAAGCAAATTGAGATTCTCTTTTTTGTTTTATTAAAGGATGGATTGATTTCCACTAAAAACCTGGAAAGCAAAATGCACTAATAATTTTAAACATCGAAGAAGTCGGACTTACAGTTTGACTCTCCCGAAAGCTAGTGCCGTCGTGTAATATTATGACTCTAGGAAATACCCTGGAATTTTTGTAGTATAGCTGTACGAAGTAAACGAAACTATCTTGATATTAGTAGAGCGGCCGTTACTTCAGTCAGGCTTGCTGTGTCATCCACCACGGCATTTGCTATCATATATAGCCTTTTGGGTAATCTTGTGAAGGCAGGGCCATCTCGGTGAAGATAAAAAACGTCTCATGTGCGATAGCAAAAAGGTGTTTCATGCTAAAGAGCATGTTATCGAGCACCCAAGCGCAGAGGAGAGTTCCAATATGGCAAGAAGTAACTTTACTGCAATTTTTGTGGAAAGCAGGAAGCACAACACTCTAACTCTTAGTCACGATGAGAACACTGGTAGCTTTCGGAAAAGCATCATCAAAGAAAGACCGTAGCAGAAGAGCGTGGAGATCGCTACCTCACTCCTTGTACACCAGAAGAAGACGACAACAAAGGAAAAACTGGCTGAGCAATGTGAAATAGGATTATGTGAGTGGTTGAAGGACAAAGGTACAAACATTTGCCTTCAACTAATTGGCAGTGATACCTCCAATGAAATGTCTGGCTGGAAAGGAGGCATGCTACATTATATCGAAAAACTCCTCCATTACATACTTTTTAGATCTTTCTTTCTGCTGGCTTCACATCAACGAGCAGATATTAAGTCATATAGTCGCAAAACTTGACGGATCAGCTTCTGCATAAAAGGAATGGATTGGAACTGTATGTAAACTCTTTTCCCAAGTTGAGTTTCGTGAGAAAAAAAACAAAGTTTAAGCCAATTCAATTTTTGGAGCCACTTGTTAATATGGACGAAAATGTTGCTAGTCAGTCGATCAGTTCCGTGGAAGGCAGAAGCATTGACGCTCACTGATGGCGGAACTATTTCCAGCCCTAATTGAAACTATTTTGTCAAATGCAAAGGCGTTTTTACCTTAGTCCTCAAAGTAAAGAAGAGTAATGAGTAAATTTTCTGGAATAGCACAAAAGGACCCTTTTTTTGTACAGGAAATTTTACTTTTAACACTTCTTTGCTCTGAGGACTAAGGTAAAAATGCCTTTGCATTTAACAAAATAGTATCAATTAGGGCTGGAAATAGTTCCGCCATCAGTGAGCTTCAATGCTTCTGATTTCCACGGAACTGATCGACTGACTAGCAACATTTTCGTCCATATTAACAAGGGGCTCCAAAAATTGAATTGGCTTAAACTTTGTTTTCTTTCTCAAGAAACTCAACTTGGGAAAAGAGTTTACCTACAGTACCAATCCATTCCTTTTATGGAGAAGCTGATCCGTCAAGTTTTGCTACTATATGACTTAATATCTGCTCGTTGATGTGAAGCATGCAGAAAGAAAGGTCTAAAAAGTATGTAATGGAGGAGTTTTTCGATATAATGTAGCATGCCTCCTTTCCAGCCAGACATTTCATTGGAGGTATCACTGCCAATTAGTTGAAAGCAAATGTCTATACCTATGTCCTTCAACCAGTCACATAATCCTATTTCACATGATAGAAACTGCCGCGGTTGTTGACACAGCAAACCTGACTGAAGTAACGGTCGCTCTACTAATATCGAGGTAGTTTCGTTTACTTCGTACAGCTATACTACAAAAATTCTAGGGTATTTCCTCGAGTCATAATATTACACGACGGCACTAGCTTTCGGGAGAGTCGAACTGTAAGTCTGACTTTTTCGATGTTTAAAATTATTAGTGCCTTTTACTTTCCAATTTTTTAGTGGAAATCAATCCATCCATTAATAAAACAAAAAAGAGAATCTCAATTTGCCTTTTGTCGGAAAGCGCAACTAATATAAAAATCTTACGCAGGATGAAAGACATTTTAGTGAAAACGCGTATGCTGGTCAAAAGTTATCTTGGGGGGGGGGGGAGTTAATAAGCAAAATGAGGGTCACTTCCCCAGATGTATGTGGCATTTTCCCCTGAACAACTGACTGCCTAACGAAGACAGCGGTGTCGATTGACCAAAAGCGTAACCCGTTTCAGTAGGAACGATTACCGATAGTTTCTGCTCTTTTTAAAAACAAAAAGAGACGAAATATATATTTAACTGCATTTTTTATAAGGAAAGTATGTTCATTAGAGTTCAAAACATGCATTTAAGTTAGCAGAACAATCTTTTAAAAAACTCCCGCAGCTATATTGCGTTTTCAACTTGAAAATAGTGAATTTTTTGAAAAAACGCTTATGTAAATTGCGTTTTCCCGGTAGCTAAAAATTTTTTCCAAAAACTTTTTTTTATACGAATCAACTCAAATTGAGTGAATACATAGGAAAGTGCGTGTACCAAGTCGAAAAAAAAAACTTTTATTTTTATGACATACCCTACTACTCATGAAGGGTTGTACTACTGGTTATATTACCAGACTGAAGACAAATTTTCAATCAGTGAGTTTGGGATAACCACAAGAGTGCCCCTGCTGACGTAGGGAATTGCTACAGAGACCATGACTCCAGGTGGGGGTCCCGTGTGTTTAGGCCGTAGATCGCTTGGATGCAGGTGGTCCCCTGGCCTCCTTCTGACCAATATACAACCACCACTGGCACTAAGGCAGAATCTGTTCTCATCAAAAATTACAACAGATCTCCACTCTGACCTTCAGTGACATCTGTCTTGGCACCACTGCCGTCAGAAACGGCAAGGGTTTGCAGTCAATGGAATACCGGCTACAGGCTGCCTGGCTCGGAGCTGTCCTAGAAGTAAACAGTTTCTTACCGTTCCTTGTGTCACTATGGTACCAACTGCAGCTCGAATGTTAGCCGCAGATGCAGTACGATGCACCACAGCCGTACGCTAGATGCGGCGGTCTTCCTTCTCAGTCGTGCCACGTGGCAGCTCGGAACTCGATCTTCTTGAGGTAGTACCATCCCTTGACCATAGCTTCCAATATTCATGCATGGTGGACACATTTCCCCGAGTCTTTCTGCAATATCGCGAAATGAAAATCCACCTTCTCATAGCCAAATTGTACGACCCCGTTTAAACTCGGTGAGCTGTTGATAATGGCTTCTCCGTCTTCTTAAAGGCATTCCTGGCTAACATGAACGCAATTCGTCAAAATTCACGGGAGCTTTTTAACACGCTTTTAAAACAAGCCTTATTTGCATGTTCTGAGTGATGCCAGCTGCGCCACACTTATGCGCGAAACGCGAAATTTCAATCGATGTCATCTTTCAGTTGTATAAACACGCCTACCAAATTTCGTTTATCTAACACAAGTCTTTTTTGGTGTTGGGATTTTTTTTCCGTCAGTCTAGTATCATCAAAAAATGTCTTTCGCTTTCGCATAATAAATTTAGTTCCTTAAAGTAATACGTTTTTTTTGCGGATTGTAATAAATCTGTTCAGTTTGAGAGAAAATATATTTTGGCAATTTCTATTGTATCAGTTATTATCTAACTCAGAACCAAAATTTATTTTCACTAAAACTGAGCATATCTATTTCAAACAGCAAAATATTATTACTTTGAAGAATTTAATCCTTATTTAGACTAAGGAGAACATGCTTTCATGGTATTATTGTACTTATGTGCAGTTAAAATGTATTAATCAAAAGCTAACTTACTGGCAATACTTTGTTTCTGCATTTTTCAAATTTTAAAAAGGACAAAATATTATCTCCTCCAAAATATTATCCCTCTTAACACACCAAGTAAAAAGGAGCATAAGACAAATAGTTCTCTTTTAATGCTTAAAAAATAGATGAATTAAAAAAAATAATTCTGAGGAAATATATATATATATATATATATATATACATATTTTTTATTGTCGAGAAGTTTATCTTTGATTGTTTAAAACTTGAGTCACGTAAAACTTGACAACACTAAGTTGAAATTTTTACTTTTAACCCATTTATGCCCAGTAGCCTATCCGTTAAACAGGATATTAAATAACTTCATAAATATGGCAACGGCAAACTATTTTAAGCCTAAAATGTATGTAAACCATTCCAAGTAAGAGCTTTAAGCAGATAAAAATTGAAAAAAATTGTTAAAAAAAACTTGGGAATAAATGGGTTAATGATATAGTAAACTGCTATGTTGTAACGCTTGAAGAAAAAATGCGTAAAAACTTTAAGTTTTTGATTAGTTCCACTTATAAAGTATTGCACGAGAATTAAAATCATGTTCCTTAGTTTTATGTTCTGAAAAAAGCAACTGTTGTTTTACAGTATAATGCTGGCAGCAGAGATTTCAGTTTAAAACTGAAATGCACAGTAATAAACTATACTATTAGCAATTTTATAGATTATTATCGTAAAGCAGCAATTTTAGTTTATTACCACGGTTTTACAGTTTATTACTAAAATAGCTGTATTATACTGTAAAAACAACCGTATAATCCGAGCAGCAGTTTCAGTTTAAAATTTTAACATGCACAGTAATAAACTAAAATTAGTAGTTTTACAGTTTATTTATGGAACATTAGCCATTTTACAGTTTATTACTGAAAAATTAGCAACTCTTAGGGCCATGCTCCACATCAGCGTAAAACGCGACCGAAACTGAAGGCAGAAACCGAAAATCCGGGTACTTTCCATAGGAACACCATTGAATCCATTTTACGCTTCTGCCTAATTTTTCTGCTTTACGTCGATGTGGAGCATGGCCCTTACAGTTTGTTACTATAAAATTAGCTGTATTATACTGCAAAAATCTATTTTACAGTGTACAAATACCGTAATTTAACAGAGTGATGCAATTTCTCTATTTAAATATTTAAAAAGGCAGGACGTAATTCGCATGGGAACTTCCGGAAGCTCAGTTTAAGCACTTTTTTTATTTATGTATTTTTTTATCATTAGTATTATTAGTGAACGCAATCTATAACACGGCGAACCTAGGCCAAGTACCTAGTGCGTGGCCCTTTACCTCGGAGGTCTGTAATTGAGTGAAATGAGCATGAGCTTACTTGTAAACCAATGACGAGCTGGCGTTTGTCAGAAGTTTAAAAAAATTAATGATACAGTGATGTTTGAAGGTTATAGCCAAAACGGCACCAATGAATGGTATGGTGGTTCTATGCTAGTGGTTAGTACATTGCTGAAAAGAATTAATTAAAACTTACCAGAATCTCACTATTTAAACCAAGTTGAATTATATTATATAGGTGAATCATACTGTGTCTAAATCTCTAAATTAATACATATCATGCAATAGACAAATAATCACACTTCTGACATTAATCACTTAATTTTATTTTAACAATTTAAACATCAAATAAAAATGAAAGTAGCTACTAAAATTTAAATATTAAAAATGGCCATAATGAAAAAGTATGAGTACTCATAGATTAGCACTTACGTAAGTATTGTAGACTCTCCAAAAGGGTTCATTCCGTGTAGTTCCTAACCAAGAGTTCATCAACAGAGTTCATCATATCATATGGTAGTTTCTAACCGAAAGTTCGTGAAACAGATGTTCATCATTTTATGTAGTAGTTTCTAACCGAAAGTTCGTAGAACAGAGTTCATTTTACGTAGTAGTTTATCACCAGTGGACACCTCCATTGAAGACTCCATATAAGCGTCTCATCGTTTTTTTTGGACAAAACGTACACACGTTCACTGGACCTTTTGAAGACACCTGATTTTTCAGCAGGAGAACCGTTCTAGACTATATATATATTCGTTCAAATTTTACATCTTCATCTTGTTAAGAGTAAAAGAATTCCTCTAAGGGAACTTTAGCAAAATAATTTCACATCAGGTTAAAAAGCAGGGATTCTGGGAGACTGGGCAGTAGGGTGGAGCGAAAAAAATGAATTTTTGATTTTCGTAAACGGGTACCTTTCATTTACTGTGAATGAGGATAAGTAACAATTCTGTGAAATATTTCACTTTTGCGACGTAATCTTTAGTCTGCGCATTTGGCCTAAAGTTTTGAAATTTTTGATTTTTTTTAGATTTTTCAAAATTTTTTAAAAAATATTGCAAACGATAAAACTAGTGACGGGTGGTTATTAAATGGAAGAGAAAGGTTTGAAATATACAAGGAATTTTTTAAAACCATTTTAGAATATGATTTCAGTTCGTGCATTACGCTCAAAGTTCATCAAATTTCCCAAAATTTCTGATATTTTCAACATTTTTTAACTCAGTATTTCCTCTCAATATTCGCTTGAAGTGTCTTCAAACCTGTTTTTATTCATTTTGTTATTACTTTGAACCCAGCAACTCTTCGCTAGCTCGTGTGGAACTACCCAGGACTCACCACGAGGAGGTGACCGCACTTCTAGTCCTACACGTGAACCCTTCCTTCCAACCAAGGCGGGCACGCATTTACATTTCTTAGATACGTCTTTCACAGTTAAATTGTTCCTTTGTGTCGTAAATTGATCAAATATTTGTGTCAGATATCCTGGTTTTCACTAAACTTTTTCTTTTCCTGTGATTATATACCAATTTTGAAGAGCTTGTGATCTATTTGATGGCTCTTTCAACTGATTGAGTCTTGAATGGCAGTTTAAAAAGAGCGCATTCTGAAATCATATTTAAATTCTCAGCTTCCATAATCTTTGTAAATATTGTGTTAAATTACCTGTAAAAGGTGGCTTTGTAATTTCCACATCATGACAAGAAATCATATCGATGTATACTGAGTTTTAATTTATGTATGTAATGTATAAAAATAGATTTTTATCTATTTTTGGGATCTGAAGCGTTCTCACTTGTTTGCTTGTTTGTTTTCTAGTCTTTTAAAACAAGTTTCTTTATATGCTTTCTCTTATGAACTAACTAGATTATTTCCCGGCGTTGCCCGGGTGCTTATTAATACAACATAGCTATAAAAATATTTGAAAGAATTCTATCCACATGGGAATATAAAAACTTATTTCATGCTAAAATGAAATAGTCCTGAGCCTTAAATTGATAATTCATTGTTAATCGTAATCTTTGTTGGAAAATACTCCTATTTAAATGTGTTACATTTTATCAATTTGTATGCTTAAAGTCTTATTTCTATTACTCTATCTATTCATAATTGAAAGAAAATGGCCATTTTGAGACAAAAGATTTGAATTTTGAGCTTTTTGGATTTTTTTTAAATTTCAAAACCCCCGCCTGTGTGAATTCTAATGCATCAAGGAACCTCTGTGCCAAGTTTGTTGAAAATCCGACGAGAACTATGAATTTGTATAACTCTTTAGGACCGAGAAGGGAGGAAAATTTTTCTACCGTAAGTCCTGAGTTTTTCCATTGAGCGATTTGGAAAGTGGAATCGTCCAAGTCTTGACCCCCCGTTGATCAGCGCTGCTCGTTTTCTAAACACTAATTACAGTAGGCGTGGTGAAGCTGTCACCTTAACGCTTATGTGCTTCGGGCGAGTGGACACTCCCGAGAGCTCCGCTTTTACAAGCCGCCTCATCAAGTTTGGTTGATTATCCCTCATTTATTTCCCTTATATTGGCCCATAAAAGTGTCCCATCAGCTCTGAGAGGAATAGTTTGAAAAAAAGAAAAAAAATTCGGAATCTGGAAATATTATTCTTTTAGTTTAGAATGCCATTTATTAATCGGATTTACATGAAAGATAAACGAAGATACTTGTTTACGTGAATTTTTATTTGTTTCGATTACAAATGTAGTAATTTTTCTTTCTCGGGAGGTAGTCACAAAAATTTGGAATAATATGAATGCTCATTTTACTTCTTATCTGTGTCGAGATAATTTACAATGTAAAAAATAAATGCAAAAATTCTTGGACAAATAAAAGTAAAATCATGATCTAAAAAACAATGACTATTTAAAAAATTGTTTCTTCTTTTAATTATAAACTTTACCATTTATGACTTGGGGGGGGGGGGGATCAAAGGAAGTTTAGTGAATATTCCGGAGCTATTTGTGTAAATATCCGCAGAAAAACTTATTTATTATTCATGTGCTTTAATTCAATTTTTCTGTGTCACAAAGAGTACAGAATAACAGTGATTTACTGTTTGAAAGCCAACCCTTTCTAACAATTGTTTATTATGTTTTATAATTAAAGTCGCTACTAAGAAATAGAAAATGCTGATTTTGCCATATTTTTAACTCCTGTGTTTAAATTACTACTCTTAAGCAGGGGCGGCAAATAAGAGGGGCAAGAGGGGGCGATCGCACCCCCAAATATTTTTCGCAGAATGTTAAAATACGGGTAAATTCAACTTATGTTTTACACAAATCAACGATCAAAAAGGAACTAAAAAAGATTGTCAGTTTTCAACAAATATTGATAAAACTCATCCATAAACATATTCTCAAGACTATTTCTCATAACAGAGGAATCTGCAAAAAATGCTCTGAAACAAGTATAACCGGACAAGAAAGGATTTTCAACTTTCGTTGTTTGTAAAATAGCACAAGACACTGGAAATCCATGGAAAAAAATCTTCTTACCTACAAACATTGCAGATTAAAACTTGACTATAAGTTAAAAACTAATTTCGAATCACAACATTTTTGATAACTAATAACAAAATAATTTTAAAGTTTGGTCATAAAAATTTAAATTGCTTTAATAACTCCAATTTTTCTTAATATTAAATCCAGTTTAAGAAATCTTTCTTTTAACTAATATGTATTTTAGGATGAGTACTGAGGTGCTTCATATTTAACAAACTCGCCCCATCAAACGAAATGTTGAAATGCCGCCCCTGCTCTTAAGTACATTGTATTTGATGATGCGAAATGCAAATCATTGATCATCACGCGTGCGAAAGCGAATATCAAAATGCAATTCCGTTTTAAATGCTTTAATTAGTACAACCAATCAGTAGATTTATTGACAACCATTTTATTATTTAGTTAAATGACTGAAAAAATGAAAATATTTATAAAACTCATTATTATTATTTTCTGTTTTGTTGTAACTGAGCAAAGGATAAACTCAACTTTTCAAAGGTGTTTCAGCATTGAGCATTCGATGAGGCAAAAGCATAACGTTATCCTTATCTTTTCTTTCTATTTCTTAGGGCTAAATTCTTCGATTCTTCTGTTCCTTTATAATAACGAGATGGCAGTTGAAAATTACCGAAAGCAATTCATACTGACTGTATTCTTAGAATAAATATGTAAAATAGAAATAGGATATAGTGCACCTCAGGATTGTTTGTATTCGTCCTTGGATGAATCCACCTCAAAATTGTTTGAAAACAAAAAATGCATGGGTTGTTGCACTATCAAGGATAAGGGAAACAACTTTTTGCATAAAACGTTGTTTGCTTACAATACAAAATAAATTTTAATTTAAAATTTGCGTAACAGCGCCATGTTAAGTTGTGTAATTTGGAAGTGTAAATTTGATTAATAGCCTCCCAGTCCCATAGTACTGTTCTTGAATTTAATAAAAGCAGTTGTAAACTAAAAAAAAATCTGCTTGAAACCAAGAACGTTTGAAAATTATTTTAAAAACATGTTATTTTATTTGGTGGTCTGTAAAATTTTATACTGGGGAGAATTTTTGTCGAAATTTAATTTTGCCTTTTCCTACAGATGGAAATTTTTCTGTTACAATTTTTAACACTTATAAATTACGCGGTACCTCCTCCTCTGTCCTTCTGTTTATTAATTGCAGTAGGCATAGTTTTAGTAAGATGCCACCTAAAATCACTGTCCCGTTTCGGGCACTCCCGTATTTTTCACTATTGCCCTAGTGCTTTTGTCGTGTTTCTTTCATTACTTTATACTTATGTCGGAATGTTGATGCAAGATTTTTTTTTTTTTTTCAATAATTACTTTTGTTTTTTGGAGGAAGTAAACTAAAAAAATTCACATTTTCACAATTTGTGTGCAAGTTTAAATTTATCACGCAATAATTTAACAAAGAAAATTGATGATGATTAAACTGTCATTCTTTTTAATTTTTAATTACAAACAGTTTTCTGCTTTACATCTAAGTGGATAAACAGATGAGAATAATTACTGAAAGAATAATGTCAAAATACATTTTTGAAAAATATTTCAAATATTTATGGAGGGGCGCTGCTGCAGCCGAAACACGCTTCACTCTTTTACTTTCGAGTATACCGCTGACATGTAGAAATGTCACTCCCGCATTTAAAAAAAAATGCAACTGAAGGGCCAGGGGGGGGGGAGATGAAAGTGACCGAAAAGCGATTTCGAGAAAAACGAAGAGCAAAGTTTGATTTCTCGTAGCTCCTTACGTAGTTTTTCGAGTTTTCATGCACATTTCGGTCGCTTCTCATCTCCCCCCCCCCCTTGTTGTTCAACCAGATGATACTAGTCCTTCATAGCCCCTAGATAGCGCTAATATCAAAATTGACGAAAAAGTGACTTTCATCTTTTTTTCCCCTGGTCCTTCAAATAAAGAATTAAAGTACATTAAAGGCAGAAAGATTTTTCAAAATGAAATAATTAAAATACATTTTAGACTTGAAATGCTCCAGCGTATAGTTTGTTAAATTAATAAGCTTAAGATGATAAGTAAATATCACAACAACGTTGCTTGACTTTTTCGCTTGAAAATGCAAGATAAAAAAATACAGAAACTTTTTTTAATGTAACATATTATAAAAACCTAAAAGGTGAAATTAAACTTATTATATCTAAATGAAAGTTTTCTTGCTTCGATACAATTTTGCAATCTCATGATTACTGCCAGCAATGTTCATACTGAAAAAAATATACACATTTTTCTTTTATAAACAATTAATTCTAAATTAGTGCTAAAAGTAAAAGCAAAATATGCAGAAGCACAATTTTAGAATACATTTTTCTGTCGGACAAATGCTTTACGACATGATTTATAAAATACTCTAAAGACTTTAAATTTTACTGAGAAGTGTATATTAATTTTCAAGAGCAAAACGCGAGTTGCGTTGCTAAAGGCAAGAAATATTGTCTTTATTGAGTAATTTCGTGAATTGAGAAAAGAATTAAAACAAGTTTTGAAGTTTGCTACATTACAGTAATAAAACTAAAAGCATTCACAGTCATATTTTTTGTTAAAGACGTTTTAATTTGGCTCTTGTCATGCAGTCATAACTTTCCGATCTTATTTTTAAGGATTGTTACATTACAAACATATAGCGCATGTTATATACATTTTTATATATTTTACATTGAACCACACCATTCTGTATGAACCACATTGAGAATATTTTAATTTTTGTATGTTTCAATGAGCATTACACATCTTTAATCATATGTAGCTTATTTTTTTTTCAAATATTTATTTAGTCAAGCAGGATCGTCCTTTGGGGGGGGGGGAGGGAGGGGGTCAATTGTCCCTCTCTGACTTTGAGAAATCAATGTATTTGCAAAAAAGTGGGCGCGTTTTTTGCTGTTTTCCGATGAAATTACATTGTGTTTGCCCCCTTTGCCCCCCCCCCCTGAAAAAAGTTGAAATGACGGGCCTGTAGTCAAGAGATATAGTATGATCCTAAAATGGGAGATTCGGCATTATTGGGGATAATATATACATATCTCTGTCACAATAGTAATGTTTGAATACAATCGGACTAGAAAACCCTAAAATCAACTTTGTGCAGTTAACACACGAAGTTAATTATTGATACCTCAAGATGTTTTATTACAGTAAGTAAAAATTTTTGTTAATATATATAACTAGTAAATTTTCTTACTTACTAAGCATAGATTTTGTATTAAACGAAATTGTTAAGGACAAATTCCCACTTTTCATTGTCCCACCTTAGGATTGTCATATACCACAAAGAAATTATAGGATCTTTTCATTAACTATATGCCGGGAATAGAGCAAAGGTAGTCGGGGTTTGAGCGAGGGTAAATGACAATGACTCTAACTCTAGCCACATATAAAACGGAACTAAGAAATTTTTGAGCAGCGCAATGTCATATTTCTCTCCTCAAAGGCAAGTTTTTTTTTCTTTGCATAGTTTGCACGTTGGTTACTTCACAACATGTTTGATAAAATGATACACAATTTACAATACAGTAGCCCCTCGTTATATCGCTCATTCGGATATATCGCTCTTTTCTTTTGTCTCCCAAAATATTTTGTCCAGCCTCACTGAAAAAAATGAATTTAAAAGACGCAATGTACATTGCACAAGAAGCATGGGCAGTAATGGAGCCATTGACTATTTCAAAATATTGGTCGATCATCACAAATGAAGAGAAAGAAAAGCAATCCGCATATTTATTGGTGTTCTGCAAAATCTCCTCCACACATATCTTCCGTAAAGAGAAGCTTGAAGTAGGATTCTGCAGGGGACCCGACAGGAAGATCGTGTATTGGTCCCCCTTTACACTCTTCAGATTTTACTCTGATCAAAGAGTTATCAATTTTATCAGTCCATGTAAGGTTCAAATCTGAAAAACTAGCTTTTTTAATTTCTTCGTCGTATATACAATTTTCTTTGGGAGAAACATTTTCTTTTTCTGCCAAATTTTCATTGTATTCAACATCATGATCTTCGTTGAAACCGATGTCTTCTCCTGAATCTGGGTCAGCAATAAAAGAGCAGTTTGCATTTTGCTCTTTTGGCCAGCCATCATCTTCACTGGATAACTCGCTTTCGGAACCAGATGCAAATAAAATTGCATTAATTTCTTGTTGCGTCAGCTGTCTGCGATGTTTAGACATAACTAATTTTTTTGTTTACCAATACAAAATCTGAACTAAAGAATAAAATCAACTATCAAGAGCAAATCTTTAGTGATACATTTGGCTAGGAGATACATAAAACGACTCGCGTGGTTGAAAAAGCAGGAATGAATGTCCAAGCTTCCTGATTTCCCTGTCTTCCCGAAAAGCGGGCATCTTCACTAATTATTATCACCCATCAATCCTTGTAGTTGCGTTGCCACAGGGAATCGTACATCACTGTCAGTTGTCCAAAAAAGGCGAAGGCGCTTCGGTCCAGAAGAAAGACATCTTTGAGGTGGTCTCACACAGCACGTGCACTTACTTCCACGCCCATAGTTAATGAGTTTGTTTTTTTGGATATCATATTCAGCCGACGCAACAAGACGCTTAACTTTAAAATCAACTTTAATTTTTGAGAATTTTTCCACAATTGTTACTGACAAAGAAGTTTGAGCGTAACCAATAACTTTTATTCTTTAGCATAAGAAATTAACTATAAAGCATTTATTAATGACATAGAAAAAAATATCGAGGATAACGGAAGATAAATTTAAGTTTTACGCGCAAGTGAGAAGCAATGAATGAGTAAGGGAAAAAATAGCCCTTTTTAAAAATATATATTTTAAACATACAGTGGCATTATTCGAATCTTTTTTTTTTTTCAACGTGAAAAAAAAAATAAGTAAATTATAGTTTAAAAAAACTAAAAAAATACACTTTTGGAGTTAATCAAACTAACATGCACTTATACATCAAAATGAAACATATTTTAGCCTTTAGAGTTAATAATAGTATTAAATATACTACTTTTAAATTTGCTAAGAACGTGAACTTTTTCTTTTATTCAGAGTTACATACCAACAACTGAAACACTAATAATATCAGCATATGATACAGTTTAGCCTTCAGTTTTTATATTTACATTTGTAAAGAACGTGAATTTTATCTTTTATTTAGAGTTGCATACATACTGACAAACAAACCCACATGTAAAACTAATAAAAGCGTATTTAAAAAAAAAATGCTTGAAAATTGCAGATATTAAAAGTTTCCTTCGTTAGACGGTTAGTGACGAGAGCCATAGAAGGGTATGTTTCCAAAATTTTCAAAACGCCCAAGTTAAAGTTTTATTTTATTTTATTTTTTTCTGGGGGGGGGGGATTTCTTCGAACTAAATTTTAAAGTAATAAAATGAGTATACTTGCACTTGTAGTTGAAATTGATTTTTTCGCTTCACAACAAATCCTGATTGCCCTATTTACTCCTCGATTTAAAAGGCAACAGATTTTATCATTTTTTTGTACTGAGTCGTTACTAAAAATTTGAAACAGTAGGTTTTAAAAACATTTTAATGTGGGATTTGGCAATACTTTTTTACAATGAGCTTTTATTAAGTTTTGTTAATTCTGAGAAATAATAAACGTAATCTAATCATGGAATTGTTGCAACCATATGTAATGTATGAAAATTCGTCATATTAGTGGGGGAGGGGACAGGTTTTAATCTGAATTCTGCATGTACTGCTTTCAGAAATAATATCTGTATCCTTAGCAAGATTTGTTTCAATATCTCAAGAGTATAGAAATATCCCACCTCCCCTCCTCTCAAAAAGCAGGGGCCTCAATATGAGGCTGAGCTTCTCCTACCTTCAGAAGTTAATCGAGCCCTGTATACACAGAAAATCTTAAAATAATTTTCGAACATTTTTTGAACTCGAACACTTGCCCCAAAATTTTTGAACACATTGAAGCACAGTTTTTTTTACGAAGTTTACGGAGCAGTTATTGTTCTGAGAAGTATTTAGTTCAACACAGTGGTTTACGCTGAAAGTTTTTAGTCACGCATTTCAGAACATTTTTTAATCACTCACACTGTCTCCTATTTTTTACAACACTTCTAAGCACATCACTATTTGCGTGTCTTTCTAAATGAAACACTTATGGAATACTTTTCTGTTCATAAATCCGTTGGTTTTTACAATAATTTTTTGCTATCCATTTTATAGCAAATTCGACCTGTTAAAGATCTCAGCAGATGTGCTTAGATGCTTTCGTTGGTCAGATTTGCATAGCGCGCGTTGCTTTTGATATTCTATAACTGGAAAGAAATAAGTAGGTACTTTTAAATACCAAAAATAAAATTAAGAAAATAAAGTTAATGGATGCAAAATAGTGCAAGTAATTCAATACGCATGATTCAAGGTTTGTTTCAACTCTGAAGCATATGTATGCAATTATTTGTGCTTTATTCAAGCTGTTTTGCATTATTTTAAATCAGTATACATTACGCATAAATTTATAAAAAACCAGAATAATGTTTGTTTAAAAAACATGGTATAAAAATTTGTGAAATTAAAAGTGCCGGTAATTCAAACCAAACGCAATTTTATTGCAATGAATTCGTTTTCTCTCTTTTTTTTTTGAGGAAACCACACGATCTGCAGTCATTAGCAGCTATCTTTTCATTCAATTGTTGCTATCACTTGCTCCGAGGCCAGCGGAGAGAAGAAAGAGTCATCCGTAGGGGGTCTCACAGCAGGGGTCTTTTGCTACCAACCACCCCTATGTTCTCTTAAGTGGGCCGGATTCGGCCGGCCTCGGCTCTAAGCTACAAAGCCGGTATCGGCCGGAGCCGGCTTTAAAGAGATAAGGAACAAACATACATACATCCATTTATGTATATATATATATAGATATCGATAACAGCATATGTCTTGGGTGCAAAGTGCAAAGTATACATTGATGTGAATACAATTTTCTGCTTTTTCCGGGAGAGATAATCTTTATAATCTCACACAAATTCATAGCTAAATTAGTACCGTCTGCACTTCATCCTAAAAGAGCAAGGACACTTTTACCGCGAAAGTTATGAACTCTTTTAAAAATTGTAGTCTAAAGATTGTTAACTGTAGTCACCATCTGGCTTGGGAAAGCTTTCTTGGACTTCTGTTTCATATTTTTTTTGGATATTTTTCCAGTCAAAATTACCTTGCTCATCTCATGAAGTTACTGTTGCTCAGTACTTGAATCATTTTTATTGTAAAAATCAATCTGATCAATGACAAATTCTATAGGTTCATATTGAACTGATTTGAAAGTATAACATGTTGTTTAGCTTCGTCCAACAAGCCCAAAAATCACTTTAGTCCACTGGTAGGTCCATCTAGCTTTTGCAAAAAATGCAGCAAATTAAGTTCATTCAAATGTAATTGGCAAATGTCCCATTACAGAGGTTTACCAAGTTTTTCTTCCAGTTTCCGTATTACACCTTTGTATTTTCCTGTCTCTGTAGTGCATTCATCAAAACCAATGCAAACAATATCCTACTCAAAGAAACAATTTATTGTTCCTGACTTGTCTAAGAAATGTAAATGTGTGCTCTCATTGGTTGGAAGCAAGGGGAGCTCGGGTGGCACTCAAAGTGCGACCACTTCCTCGTGGTGAGTCCTGGGTAATTTCAATGAGCAAGCAAAGAGTTGAGTATTTCAAAAAAACAACAACAAATTGATTAAGTAAATGTTTCGAAGGCACTTTAAGTAAATATTGAGAGGAAATATTGAATTATAAAGTTTCTGCTCAATATTGAAAATTTCGGAAATTTCTGAAAATTTGATGAACTTTGGGCCTAATGCGCAGACTGAAATCATAATCTAAAATGGTTTTAAAAAATTTCTTGTATATTTCAAACCTTTATCTTCCATTTAATAACCACCCGACACTAGTTTTATCATTTGCAATATTTTTTTAAAAAATTTGAAAAATCTAAAAAAAATCAAAAATTTCAAAACTTTAGGCCAAATGCGCAGACTAAAGATTACGTCGCAAAAGTGAAATATTTTACAGAATTGTTACTTATCCTCAGTCACAGTAAATGAAAGGTACCCGTTTACGAAAATCAAAAATTCATTTTTTTCACTCCACCCTACTGGGCAGCAACCACCCAGCCCCCAGCAAACGCATTCGAAGACTTAGCTTATCCCGCAAACCTCAGCGCAAGAGGCAAGAGCCCCATAATTCTTCCAAAAACGTGAACTAAAACTACCGCTCAGTTCCTGATTGGCTACAGGAGTTTGCCAAACCAGGAAAGAAGAATTCTTCCGGTACTGTTGCGGTTAGCATTTTCAAGGCTTCGGTAAACAGGAAGTTGTGTTCGAATATGAACACCGCTCGCCTCCAATATCCAACAGTGGTGGCTGTTTAGCGTTAAGGGGATGCTATGAGGTTTTGCCTTGTAGCAATTAAAAATGAAGAAAATCATAATTACTTAAAATAGTCAAAAGGGGATACTTAAAGAAGGTTGAAAAGTACGAAGTACATTCTTTTTTTTCCCGCAAGATCAAAAACCAAGCGTTTTTAAGTTTTGAAAAATATCAAAAATCTAGTAAAATAAAATAAAAACAATTAAAAAGTAAGTATTATTACCTATATTTTCTTTTTATGAAACAAGGGTTAGATGACGGTTCACCCAGTGTGACGCTATGAGCTGACAAATAAAGACGTTTTAAAAATCTAAACTCCACTTAATTAAGTTTAGCCTTGCACAGTATTTTTTAAATGTATTGATGACATCATAACAGTATTAGTTTTATAACAATATTAGTTTCAGGCAACAATTAAAAATCAACCATGTTACTTCCGCGTCCATAGAATAATAATAAGAGTTATTGTTAGTCTACGCTTTCGGCATACAAAGAGATTGCAGATCAAAATTGCGAAGCCTCTGCTATAAAGTTATACTTCAAAAAAAAAAAAAAAAAACTTAAAAAAAATCATGATTTTTCACAAAAGTAGCATAATCTTACCGGAAATAACATTAAAAAGATACTTAGCTTGTTCTTCAATACAGAAAAATATGGAATATTCATTTAAAATCAGTTTCCTCAGGGATTAGTACCCCGTTTTTCTTGAAATTTAAATACTACTTATCTACTACAAGTTTAGTAGTTTAATTTATGAGAAAAATGCTCCACCAAGCAGTTCGCTTTTCGCTTTTCCTCCTCGATTACATCACGCTAACAGATAATCCTGTCATCCAGCTTATGGCAACTATTTACTGTTTGGAGAACTTATCGGCAATGAAGACGCAGTTGTACATCTATTGGTAAAGAGCTATGCAGGTAAACTGCATTATTCATCTGAAAGACTTTGCTTCAGTAATGGATTGCTCCAGAATAAGTTATGGAATGCTTTCTTCTCGGATACGGAAAGCATTGAAAGATAATGTATTACTTTAAGCGTTAAAAAATGTATATATTTTTAAATATATTTTGGGCCATTCCAATGTGAATGATGTAGCACAGTTTTGACTATATTTTTTAACTTTTAAAATCAATACTGTCTGAAAGCTGGTTAATTTTTTTTTTGTTATTCTATGATAAATTAATGATTCATCACGTGTCTTCAGACATGAATAAAATTATTTTTAATGAAATTTGGGGATAAAAAAAAATGTGACTGATGTTACACAGAAGAATCATAGAGAAAAAGTGAATTTTATACAATTTGAAATTATCTTTAAGCTATATTAACATAACAAGTATTAAGATTAAATTAAGAACTTAAACAATCCTTGACCCTGATTGCCGATCTCATTTAAAACGACCTCTCTAGTCAAGAAGCATTTTAAAATCTAAATATTTAATTGTTTCCGAAACGACATGGTAAACACGGACAAGGAAAGAAGACTTACTATTAAAAATTTGGCTACCTCGCAAGAGCATAATAAAGAATAAAAATTGAAAATGTGTGTATACTAAAATCAATTACAGGTATTTAAATAGTTAAACAAATAGAAAACTAGCAACAGATAAACATTTTTAAATCAATTGAATTTTCTTTCCTCGTCGGCCAAAAATGAAAATCATCCTGTTTTCCAATCCTCTAGAGTGTACGCCTTAACCGCATTTACTAAATGCGTTCATAATTCGAGTTCTATTTTTCATAGAATGTTCCAAACATATTTTGTCAGACGCAGATTTTTTCTCCTTTCTTTTGGGTACAATTGTCTTAACTTTTCCAATATATTTTCACTTTACAAAATCGTGAAAAACGATTTTAAGGCTTTTTATAATATCTTTGTTAATTAATGTCATCCAAAGACGCGACATAGCTAAGAACACTCCTCGATCACTTCACCTTTCAAAAAAAAAATTAAATCGTCCATCCGTTCACTCTGTACGGTGCCACAAACAGATACCACACATCGACAGATATACAGACACGTCAAATCTTAGAGCTGCTTCCTTGTTGCGTCATGGTGTTAAAACTAACAAATATCCTCTCCCCTCCTTAATTTCACATTCATGTGAGCATTAATTTAGAGAAATGTTTATAAAAAAAATTTTCCAGTTAAAAGTTTCTTCGTCGATGTAAACGATCATCGTCGATCTAAGACCCAGTACTGCTAATACAACAACACATGTGCGTTAAGTAGTGTTCCCAAAGTTTACACATAAAAGTTAGAAAAAATGTTTTTAACTTTTTAAGCAAAAAAAATCATTCATTGTTGCATCATATGAACGAAGAAAAGAGGTACAATGACTTTTTTTTTTACTGTAATGTCCCTAGTTCCTTGAATTGCCGTTTTGCTCTTTCATCGTCTTAGATTTTTCGGAACGTGTAAAGAATCTATTCTTGTGCCCCACAGTTTACATTAGAGTGGAATATCCGTTTCAATTTCAGATTCTTAAGTTAAAATGTGATAAACTGTAAAACATTGTATCACATATCGCTCTGAAATAATCCTTGTCAGTACAACGCCTAGTTATTAATAAGCCACTTGACACTAATTAGAATGTATCAGAGAAGTAAACGTGATCGAACAGTTTAAATCTTCAGACGGGTAAAATTTCTCCTTAGCTCGTTCTTGGAAACGGAGTGGAATGATGGTACGAGGTGCAAATTATTAAATTTTCTAATTGAAGCAGTATTTACTTTAATTTTCAAGTCTCCTCAACAATAAAAAAGCAAAAAAAAAAAAAAACAGATATTTTTGCAAACACCTTAACGTAAGAGTGAGAACAAAAAGAATAATACACAAAATAGTAGTAATAATACACAAAAAAATTATAATTAATATTAATGCCAGTACATTCACTAATATTATCCATATCGGGGATAAGTGAAATATTTATCTTTGGAGCGAAGCATAAAAGAATAATACTATCATTATTCTGCTATGGACTTACACGTTGCGATTGCCAAAGTTTAGGACCATAATGCAAACATATATGAATAGAAAGGAAAACTATTCGGCGAACATGCTGTATCAAATTTCTACTGCAGGTAGACAAAATGGATCCCAAATACGAGTCTGGAGTTATAAACAACTGTAACCGAAAGGAAAATCAGAGAAATTGCAAAGACATTTTTGTGGTCATTACATGCAAAAGTTTAGACAAAAGTCAGATTTTATGCAAATATCCCTTGAAATGTGATTGGTGGAGGTCTATGGCGGGACTTTTTTTCTTCAACTATACACAAGCTGCAGTGAGCGTTCAATGAATAATCAAAGTTCTTAAAATTTCTCTGTAGTATTCTCGTGTTAAAGAAGATGAAAAAGATTGAGAACCGAAATATGAAAGTGAACGCAGCTTAGTTACTTTTTATGGTCTTTTATATCGGGTCATAGTTCCTATGGTAGTACATTGTTTTTTCCTCTCGTGGGAGGAGCAAAATTAAGCCATAACGTATTGATCAAAATGCCAAGGAAAAACTATATTTTTTTAAGGATGAAGGAACTGAAAAAACGGCATTGAACTGACAATTCGCCCTAAATTCTACAAAACTTCAGAAACTTAGTTCAAAAACCAGCACGTGACAGATAAGTAGCATGAAACAACTTTGAATCAGGGATGTATAAAAACAAAAGAACTTGTGCTTGAGACCATTTCGGGACGATAAGCTTCCCAAAAACAGTCAAAATTTAATTGCGAAAGGCAGCCGTCAGTGCATCATCGTGACTAAATAAATGAACGGTTACTTTCTATGATGAAAATTATTGATAAATTGGAGATCGCCTAGATCGGATTTATAATTCCATTAGCGTGGACTTCAGAAAAGATCGAATGAACATATATATGCTGTGCTGCTTTGGCTATTAAAATCTGGCTTCTTTGGCACATCTGGTGTCTGACAAAGAACTCACACTACAATTTCTATGTTTTTT
>JAXGGA010007022.1:0-65467 GCA_038373865.1 Uloborus plumipes
GAGTCACAAAAACGATTTATTTTACAAACAGTCCAAGACTACAGGAAGATGTATCCAAAACACGATAGAGAAACAATGAGAAAAGCGTATGTTTAAGGTAAAGCTTCTAAAGCATTATTTCATTCTTATTCAAGATAAAATTTGTAGTTCACAAAAGTAAATAAAATATTTAGTTTTAGCGTTAATTTACTGTAAAATATTTTTTAAACCAAAGATAAAAGATGTAGTGTGTGAAAAGTAAGAATTCCAAGATTTTTGGAAAAATTCTCAAATTTCAGCGCCGTGGCGGCACGTGTTATTATTTACCGAAAGAGTTCAAATTTTACACACGTTACTTTTTATTATAATCAGATTATATAATATATATATAATCTGTGTTTTCAACAGCTGGGGCAAACTTAACCTGGCAGCGACGTAATGCTGTAATTCGGATCTGCTTAGGCCAGGCTAGGTTTGCCCTAAACAAAGTATTAGATTTCTCATAAATCAGAAAAAAATTGTTAGAATGAAAAATGCTCAAAATAAGCTCAATAGACTAAGTTATCAAAATAAACTAAAAATAACAATAGTAACATCAATACGAATACTAATAAAAAAAAAACTTTAACGGCAACACACAACTTACTTAATTTTCCCGCCTTCGATACATAGAAGCATATGAAACCAAATAAATCCACGAAAAAAAGAGAACTGGTATCTGCAGCCCCCAAGATTAATGTAAATATTATCTCGACGTGATAATGAGAAGGTGCTTGAAGAAAGTGATGTAACCTCAAGGAACGTCGAAGACGCCATTGACCAAAATGTGCAGTGAAAAAGGTCGACAGACACGGGAGATAATCCTCGAGAGACCGGGCGGGATTACTTATGGGTAATAAACACATATATCAGGTGGAAAGAGGATTAGAACTACTCCTCCATAAACGATGTACTCCACGAAGCTCGTTTGTTGAGAATTTTTCTTTTGTTAGCTTGGGAAATTATCCCGTGCTTATGTTTATACAAAGCAAGGTACTGATGGTGGAAATTTCCGAGTGATGAAATTCGTTGGAAAATGTGTGCAATTTGTTAAATAATCAGAATTGAAAATAGCAAGCTTAAATTATTTTTGAAACTTTTTTTTTTTTAGTTTTAAAAAAGTATCTTCACAAATTGTACAGTTAAACTCCAAGCATCACTGACAATTTTTAGCATTTTTTTTCAAAAAAAAAAAAAGAAGTTAGTAGAATTAATTTGTGCTTCTGTTTACTTTACACAAGTTATAATAATGGCGAAAGTTTCCGAGAGATGAAATTCGTCAGAAAATACAAGGGTTTGGTTAAATACTGAGTACTATAAAATATTGGGTTTTAAATTATTTTTAAAAATTGCTTAATGTTTTCTTCGGTTGATTTCCTGTTACTTTGATTGGTTTTTGAAGTTTTTAAAAAAGTGCATATTTTTAAATTTTACGGAACAATTTCAAATAAGAGTTGTAATAATTTAAAGCAGCAAGTATAAAAATTTTAATTAAGCAGAAATATTTTTTGCTTATGTTTCATCAAAGCATGATATCATTATGAAAATGGTCAGAACAATATAATCTATCGTTAAAAATGGCTAGTTATTCAATAAACCATTAAAAATAATAAACTTCATTTTTAACCCATTAATGCCTAGCGTCCCTTTTTAGGGACGGTCCAAAAAAGGGTCTGAACTGCCCCCAAATGAACATTTCAACCAAATAATAATGTTCAATTTGTTCCTTGGTATTGTTTCAATTCGTTATTAACAGATTGCAGCACATAACCATTGCAAAGTGCGTTCTGTAGCAATTTTAATATGATCTTTATCGAAAATGACATCGTTCACAATCTCAAGGAAAAAAGCTAAGTTTTCAAAGTTATTCCCAGCTTCCCAGTTTATGTTAATTGCTGATTTTATTTCTTCTTATAAAATGTCTATTTAAATATTATATCGTAGGCAGGAAAAAATTTCAGTAAAAAAAGTATGTAGGGGAGAGTGGTAATGAATGGGCCACTTTTTGGTTTTGAATTTTTTGTAATTTTTTCTAACACTTTGTTTTAACTCTAAATTGGTGTTTTAGTTACTTTACTTATCTGGCTATCTAAAAAAGTCATAAAAGTTGGATTAGCACCTGTCTGTAATGAATTATAATAGAAAATAAAAATTTTGAAATTTGGCCCATTCAACACCACCTATGGGGTTGAATGGGCCATCGAAGGTAATGAATGGGCCACTAAATGAATTCAATGAAAACATGTGGATTTAATCTTTTATTTGCTGAATATGACAAAATAAATGTTGCACTTGACATGATGATACAAAATTATACTGATTTAAAATTATATAAACATCAAAACTGATGCAATTGAAATAAAACTGATGCATACCAATTGTAGCAGAAAAATGACTAAATAATGAGATTGTAAGAAATAAATAACATCAAATATATATATAAAAAAAACAGATAATACACACTATGATTTAACAAAATTTATGTATTTCAAAAATAATATTAAAAATCACTTTCAAAAACTTCATCTTCATTTTCAAACTTGTCAAAATTCAAAAATTTTTTTTTAAATTTACTAGACATCGGGAATAAGAAACATCTAACTTAAGCTACCAAGAAAGAAAATGAAATTGTACTGTGAGGAATATAATATGAAGGAGAGAGGGGGGCTTTTTCAAGCCATGCACTGCGACCAGAGGTCTATTGTACTATAGGAATATAATATAGATCTGCAAATTATATTTAAAAGTTACTACAAACCTATTTTGACGACAGTAATCTTTATCTATGACAGTCAGTTGTGTTTCATATTAATGCGAAAATCCAAAGAAAAGGAAGAAAAACAATATTTAGGTGGCCCATTCATTACCATGACATAGTGGCCCATTCAGCCCCACCTATACTTTTGGAATACATTTAGGTTTTTTGAGTACATTGAATTTAGATAACATCAAAATACATCTTAAGATTAGTTTATAGATATGGAAAGACTAGCTTATACATATGTATGCAGTGAAATACTTGGTACATTTTAGCTAGGAAATGTTTTACTAAAAAGAGAAAAACTTACTTTTCAGTCAGATTCTTGACCATGCCACTCTAGTTCGAAAATGGCTCAGCGCAAACGAATGAAAATTGGATGAGTTTAGTAGAACAAATAGCTACATCTATTAGTGGCATCAAAAAAAAAATTCATGCAAATACTTTTTCATATTTTGTTAGTGGCCCATTCATCACCATGGCCCATTCATTACCACTCTCCCCTATCTTTTGGCGTCTATCGTAACTTTTAAGGGAAGATTTTTCTTTCCTTAATAAAATATTTATTTTTTACATAATATTTTTTTTATTATTTCTCCTGTCCATTAAACACTGTTTGTAACCAGTATACAAAATATCTTTGGAAAAAAAATGTCAGGCATTAATGGGTTAAAATTCAAATTTTTGAAAATTTTATAATAACAATAATGTCCTGTTATATAATTGTGTTTCAAAATTTTAAAATAGCGTATAGTTACCGAACCTCGTAATAAAACTCTGATAATGACTTAAAACAAGTCTGAGTTAAGTTGTCTTGGACATTAGCTTCTTCAGAACAGCTTTGAGCAGCCATGTTACACTGAAGCTGTCTATAAATCAGAATAATTTGTATGGAGTTAAAAAAATTGTTTCTATATTTTCTATGAAATAAGTTTTGGGCAATTTCTAATTATGACTATAAAAGAGATCCGAGATGAAAGGAAAAATACGTCCATTTCAAATTTAGATGTTCTATTTTATTTAATTTTTAAAATTTATAACTCCAGTGCAGGATTATTATTTTTTTTAAAATTTGAATTTAATATATGCTGTGTTTGAAGGTCAAACTGCGTGCTTTAAAAATTGCATCAGCAACATTTAAATGGATGTTTGATGATATTCTTAAATTGCTAAGAGCTTTTCAGATCTGGAAATATAGAGATTTCTAAAAAAATATTTACGAAATACAGTTGGACTTTTTTTTTTTTTTTGAGGCGGCGTTAAGTACAATTTTGCGACGTTCTGATTAATATTAGTACTGTCATTTTTGAATTAAAAATGCTATTGAAATTTCTTAAAAAATACTAGAATATCGCTCTCTCCAAACGTCAAAGAGGAAGAAAAAAAAAGGTTTGGTTCTGTAAGTTCAGTGTTAGGTATGGCTTTTGGTTTCGTGATAATAATAACTAATTATAAATTAAATATGCGATAATTACATTAATATAGCATAAAGTGTACTAATTAACTGTAACAGATTAATGTAATGTTCCAAAATGTTATCCAACTAAAATAAATTCAACTGCTATCATGAAATTAAAAATATGGAAAATATAGTTAATTTTCTAATGAAAGTTTTCTCTCTCGTAATAACGAGTCGATTTTCAGTTGTGTCCCTCTAACACTAGGCATGCGACGAGTAGAGATATTATCAGCAAATGTTCTCACATATTTCAACAGCCTATATCAACTTGTGGATAATCAGTACTTCATATTTTTGAAATTTACTGCGCCGATATTTATGTAATATTTTAGTTGACGCGTTTTGCTTTAATGCTGTTCTAGGAGATTTTTCTCGTTGATAGTCACGTAAAGTTTGAATAATTTTCCTTTTTATTTTATTAAAGTTGACCAACATATTCTAGAGATAAATCAGGATAATTGAGTTCAAAATTTCCCACCAAAGGTATTTAAGTCATCGGATAATAAGAAAAAAAAAATTAAGAACATTTTTCTTCAAAAGACTTAATTCTTGATCGGATTAAAGTTTTTGTTTGTTATGGGTTTTTTCTTAAAAGTAAGACGAGCAATTAAAAATCAAATGTTTACGAAAACAGATCATTAATTTTATGGTTTTCCATAAACTTACGCCTTAATGAATAATTCAAGACCTTAATAAATAAAGGTCTTTTGAAAAATAAGCTTGTTTTGAGCATCACCTTTAAAGTTTTTAGTAGGCTGTTTTTCTCAACTTAGCATAATCAGCCTTTCTCCATGCGCAATGGTGGTGAAATTCCAATTAGTATCAGTGTTTACATTCTACTTGCTTAATTTGGAAAATGTTTGGAAATAGCTCTGAAAAATTCTTGGTATGAGGTTTTTATAAAAGAAAGGAACATTCTATGTTTAAAAGCGTAATACCGACTTTCAGAACGCAACTATTAGTCATTAAATAAATTCTATGTTTAAAAGCGTAATACCGACTTTCAGAACGCAACTAATAGTCATTAAATAAATTGCTGAAATTAATCATACCTTCTTTCAAGGAGTGCAAAGTTTATATTTTGCGGAACATACAAAGCTAAAGAAACTCTGAAAGCTAAAAAGGCAGTTTAAAAATGCATATTCCATGCATAAGTTTAGGGGTTCTAAAGAGCCTCTTCAATGCGAAAATTATCTGAGCTCATGGATTTAAAGAAATCAGACATAAGTCTAGTATGCAGAGAAGCCTGACCGAATGGAGGTTAAAAAGTGCTTGTTGATATCGCTATATCCTCAGTTAGGCTTTCTGTTGAAGATGAAGCACAATCTAGTTCTAACTAAAGTTTGTGACACTATGTCGAGAAGAAAAAGGGGGGAGGGGGAATCGGCTCATTGTTTCATACGGCCTTATTTAGCATTTAAACCTTAGTTATTTACAGTTATTGCAGTAATTTTGAGCAAACAGTTTTTACTGTTAAACTTTGAAAGGCCTGCCTAGCACTGTTGAACGGTTCTATTTCAAAAAGAAGTGACAGCTTGCTTAAGAAAATGCACCATAGTATCATTTCTGCTTAGTCCGATATTAATTTATTTTTCTAGAACTGATAAGGAATGAGAAAAAATCAAATATATATATATATATATATATATATATATATATATATATATATATATATATATATATATATATATATATATTGTGGTGTAGTGAATGAAAAAGTTTCTTAGTTTAGCTATGTGGTTCATCTGATTCATGGCTAAAATACACCCTACCAAACATGTTACTCAAAAAAAAAGAAGTTTCTATCCAAAAGAAGTTAATTTCCACAAAAGAATTGACTTTAACAAATTAATAAAAAAATATCATTCTATAATCTTCAATAATTAACCTCATAAAATAATTTAAACATAGTTGAAACTGATATTCCCAATATTTAAAATAAGCTTTATTTCTGCTGTAAGAAAAAGATAAATATCCTGCTAAAAAAGGAAAAACTCGCTTCGAGCATTGCTCCAATTCCTAAAAAACAACTTCATCTGGAAAGCAGTGAGCAAAGAACATTACAAATTTTGAAAAAGAAATAAATTAGGCCGCGTGATCGTTTAGTGCCT
Organism: Uloborus plumipes; assembly: GCA_038373865.1. Lineage (NCBI taxonomy): Eukaryota > Metazoa > Arthropoda > Arachnida > Araneae > Uloboridae > Uloborus > Uloborus plumipes. The sequence goes on from JAXGGA010007022.1 coordinate 6,347, forward strand.
AAAAAGATCCACAAATCATTATTACATGACGAGAAGAATACAAATTAGAAAGTTAATTTATCAAACAGTAAAAATTGCTCACTTGACATTCCGCAATTAAAACACGATACGAAGAAAAAAAGGTACATTGCATTGGAGTGAAATGCCCAAGGCGCGGCGTTCAGAAAATGCAAGACTAACACATCTTAAAAAAAACAACTCACCACATGGGGTCTTACATATTTATTCATTCATCCATTGATTAAATGTTGGGTTTTGTCTCCTTCATCCTCACTAAAAAACACACATATCTGGCTCAGGATTATCAAGTACCGGAATTGGCGCTCAAATTCTAACAATCAGAGACGCTCAAAACCGGCCCCAATATCCACGCGAATCTTAACTCCAAAAAATCTTCAAAAAATCAGAAAAAATCCTGAAAAGAATCCCCTCAATCTGTGGTGACGATGCTTTTTATCATCTTTTGTGTGTGGTTCTCTTCACTTCTTTTCTCTCTTTCAAACCCCTTGCCAAGTGCAAAACTGCCACTTTTCAGCTTCTTTTCCTTTCCTTTATTGATGCCTCCTTCTATCTTAGGGACTCTTCGTTGTATCCGTAACTGTTTTCTTCCACCTGATGTTTCTCGCGTGGGAGGAGCTTGCATTCCTGTGCAGTCGTAAATTGGGGGTGCGTCAAAGACTTCCTGTCTTCGCTCTGCTGTCCCAAAAATTGCTACTTTCTTTGCGTGGCGGGCGATTCCATCTTTCGTTTTCTTTATCAAATTGGGGGAAGGAGAAGCGCAAGACTTAGCGATTTTCGTAGGTTGTTCACTGAAATTTCATTAGTCATGTACCCACCACATATATATAAACGCAAACCAACACGTCAAATAAAGAAACCAACCGAAAAACAAAAAACAAAGCGAAATCTCCTCTCATTCCTTATCTCTCTTACCCCCACCCCTATTTTGACAAAATCAGTAGAGACCTGAGGCATGCGCAAAAGTGTCCGAGGTTGCCGGAAAATATATCGAACTGTACTTGTTTGGTTGTTATCAAACAATTGGTATAAATAGAAAATTTTACTTTTGTGTTGAAAGTTAAAAAGAAGAAAGCAAATGAATGAAATAAATTCCAAATGAATCCAGTAGTCAAATTGTTAAAATTTTTCTTACACATCTTGCTTTAAAACGTTCGTTTACCAACTGCCACGGTTAAAATTTGAAAATTTTACGATTACTGTATGAATGTTTCACGCAAAAGACAACATTTCTTCTTATCACTTGCAAGATAAACAATCATAATTTGTTTTTGAATGCCTCTGAAGTAATCCATCTTTTTCTCACTTGAAGAAAACTATTAGGAATTCTATGATTGATGACACTGTCAAAGGAAATGATACTTTTTGTTGCTAATGCATTCGGAAGAAAACAGTCCCGAATATGACTTGAAGAAGACCTATTTTGTTTTGCAACACACAATTCGGAATATTTTTATCTTGATAACTTTTTGTAGGAGTGATAAAATGGAAAAAATTGAGCAAAACTCTACTTCTTTTCTTGATGTGTAGCGCATTTGGTGTTGTGAGTTTTCGATCAAAATGTTAAAAGGAGAGATGGAAAGGAAATGCCGTAAAACTAGCTATATTTTAGCAAACTTTCAAAATTTGTCAATCGGTTTTGCGAATTTAGTATAAGAATTCGCAATATTACAAGAGCTCTCTCTTTCCAGAATCTTACCAGAATTAAAAATAATTCAAAACTAGTTCAAAATGAGAACAAAAAGCATATGAAGTGAACTAAGCGAATAGATAAAAAAATGCTGCATAATAAGCAGCAAGTTACGGCCCTTACTATAAAACTAAGGCAGAACTACAAGCAATAAACCGACAACCCAGGGTATTTCTTGCAGTTCCGCATTTAACTTGAAAACATATATGATACATGATTTTCAAACTCTGGGAATGTCGATATCATTGGCGCAACATGTATTAAACTAAAAATCATGTTGCACTTTCATCTCAAAAACTTTACTTTCTAGTTTTTCAAAGAGAAAAAAAATCATTACTAAGTTGCTAGATAAGTAAATTCTTTTGCTGGCAAAGTTCTCTCACCGAAAAATTTAAAAACTTAAAAAGGTAAAAAAAAAAAGTAAGGTAAAAAAAAAAAAAAAAAAAAACAAAAAAAAAAAACAAAAAAAAAACTTATGGTATGTAGTTGTAAAAAAGCAATATTAGCTCTTAAAGCATTCTTTTTAAAGTAACAAGTTTCATCATGTGTTTGGAAATGTAATGCTGTTCATTCTTAGGCTACATTCAGATTTGATATCAGTTCCATATGAAGGGCCAGGGGAAAAAAAAAAGAAAGTCACTTTTTCGTCAATTTTGAGATATTAGCACTATCTAGGGGTTATGAAGGACTAGTATCATCTGGTAGAACAACAAGGGGGAAAAAAGATGAGAAGCGACCGAAATGTGCATGAAAACTTGAAAAACTACATAAGGAGCTACGAGAAATCAAACTTTGTTCTACGTTTTTCTCGAAATCGCTTTTTGGTCACTTTCATCTTTTTTCCTCCTAGCCCTTCATATGGTTCCAGGATGAGCCCCACCCAGATTTGCCTTAAGTTACTCAGAGCACGTTTAGGTACGTTTTGGACTTTGGAATACAATATTCAATGTGACAACACTCGATTCTCTGGGAGACTGATTTTTAGTTTATTTTTTGCAATTGAATATGATATGTTTATTAACATTTCTAATTTTATCAATTTCTAATCTCTAACAAAGTTCTACCCTTTAAACTTAAGAAATATTGCACTGTTCAAGAAAACAAAAGAAGAAATAGCTGCATTTTTCAAATGATCGTGGATTTATTTATTTAGCAAATATCTCTAAAAATTACTTTTCTGAATACACAATCTTTGTAAGCAGTTTGTTTCATCTTTTCATCAAACGTATTCGAAATAGAAAATAGAATATCCTAACCAATTGAGAATTTATGTGATGTTATATGGTTGAAAAAAAATAACAAATATAGACATATGCATTCATTGCATCAAAATAATTCTGGAAGGACTACATTTTGATCTATAGTCAACATAAAATGAATGAAAAATCCAAAAAATCTTTTCTGAAGCAGAAATTACTGGAGAAAACTTGATCTAGTGAAAATCCAATTCTTGAAAACCTTGTTTCATCTCGTTCTGATGCAAGAAGAAAATAGATTATTTAATCAAAACATCATATTTTCTCATGTACTTGCAACAAACATCATGTATTTTTAATCTAGTAGAAAGTAATACTGGAACATCTATCGTCGTTGATATGTAATATTCAGCCGTTTGAACAGTGTAATGTAGTTTTCAATGGTGTTTTTTTTTTATACTCGCTTGAAATTATTCTTGAGATTAAAAATAAATGACACGATTTATGTTTATAGTGGTTGAGTCTAATTTTATACTGTTTTGGTTAGGTAAATGGTAGTATCTACATTTTTTTAATTTTACATTTTCTCACCTATTTTATGTTGGTTTTGTTTTACAAACGTGCTTAATTATTTTCCGCCAAAAATAAAGACTTTCAAAGCAGTTTTAAAGATATGGTCAAGATTTAAATTTTAATATATTATTGATGTTTGTAAGAAATCAAAGACGTATTTCTTCGAACGTCTCTAAAACGCATTCTCTGTACATTCCAATAGCTATGTTTTCAACAGCTGTAGTCATTCCTAAAATTCCTATTGCTTTTTGTTTTGATTTGCATGTAAGTTATGTAAATGAGGAATACTTTTAGTTATTAGGAGATATTTCTTTTTCCGAAAGATCATGAAATTCATGTGGCAAAAATTCAGATTTTGGTTAATATGCTTGTTAGACTTGTTGGAGAAAGCAGTGAAAAAGTAATATCAATATTTTTCATTTGCACATTATTAGAATTTGATTGGGATAGATGGGCACAATGTGCTTTGCTAAGAAGATGCGTGTGGTTTAATGCATACCCAGGTAGCACAAATAACGTTTAAACGTTTTATAAACGGTTTTAAGCGGTTGTCACAACGTTAATAACCATTTTACAACGTTTATAAAACGAAGTATGCTACTTGGGTATAGACTTTATACCGTACATAATATTTTCGAAATATTTCCAGAAAAACTCATTGTGAGTGGTAGGGGGACAGTAGTTTATCAAGAATGAACCGAATGTTCTTGGTGCTGTAGCTGATTAGGAAGGAACCGAATGTTTTTTATTCTTTCAACTCAAAATTGGTGTATTAGTGAAAATAAGTGATAAAAACATGTAATCTGCCCAGCGCTTAGACATGACGATGAGGGGTAGGGAAGATTTCTCAAGTCTCTTGCACCCGTGGCAACTGCTCATAGACATAAAACTGCACTACACGAGAAAGTACTCCTGTATCTAAGCGCAAGTAAATTGCGTGTAGTAGGGTTATATGGTCGCTCACATTGAGTCCAGATTCCTTCGTCCGGCTATCGATATCCTAACCACTACACTTCCTACGGTCCACGATTCGCTTTGTACTACACGAGTAATTATTCACGCATTATTAACAGTACAAGCATTCAGGGCAATTTTAAGCCACAATTACTCTATTTTAAACTGGTCCAAGCAAATTTCAATAGCTTTGTTGCAGCTTTTTTGTGTCAAATGGAGGAAGCAATATTAATGTTTATTTAAAATTCTGGAAGAATAAATATCGATGCTTTTCCAACTGCATTATTAGCCGGGTTCAAAGCTATCTGCCATTTTAGTAACTTTAAGTCACTTTTGAGATGGAACGTAAAAATGAATTATTTTGATAAAGCATAGCAATTAAAAATAGAGAAATAAATATTCTAATTACAGTAAAACACCAATTCATTCAAAGGACTGGGTGAAAAAAAAACTTCAAAATACGGAAAAAGCATAAAATACGGGAAATTTAAAATCACCAGCTAGGACCTGCAGAAAAAACATAAAATGCGAGAAAACGTGGATTCGGGGAACGAAGAAGCGGGGTTTCACTTTACCAATAAATTTGAAACGCAAAGTTATCTAATAAAGCTTAAAGTTACTCTGACCGTCTGGAATATTATTATGTGTGTGTTTTTTACATGAAAAAATGCATAATCGTTTGACTCCCCCCCCTTTTTTTTTGTCTAAGGTTTCTTGTTTATATGTATTTTTCAATATCCGAGTCCAACATGTAAAACATCAACATGCTTTTGGGTTTTAAGTTCAAAATTTTATTTGAAAGTTATTAATGGTATGTGCTTTTAAGTCAAAATAGTGGGTTTATGAATTACCAACATTAAATTTTTTATACAAACTCACGTTTTTAATGTATAAGAACTAATTTCTTTTGATTTTGCGAAAGCACAAATGTTGGAGAGTATGTAAGCTTGGCGAGAAAACCTCGTTGGATTTTAATTAATGTGTCAAAATTGGGATCGTGTTCCTTCAGAAATAAAAACTTTTCCGCCATTAATTTACTTGTTGAGTAAAATATACCGTCAGTTAATAAAAGTTTTTTTTTCGAATGAAGTGAACAAAGAAACAATATGAGAAAAAAATACTACTAAGAGCTGTTAACAATTTAATGGCAGTAAATAAATTTTCCGGAAAAAATAAAAATGTTGGAAAAGTGATGAATATGTTTTACACCTTTTGCGAGAGAGTGAAGTTTTATTTACCTCAAAATGTTTTTTTAATGGCTTTTTGCGCTGTTGGCTAAAGTTAATCAGCGTTATACTTTCAGGTGATGAACTAGTGCATAAACAATTTAGAAACTACCTTGAGCGCAGTCATCTTTCTAATTTTAAAGTTAAAAAGTTTTAAAACATTGTTCTTTTGAGCATACAGTTCTTTAGAACATGCAACAACTTATTTAATTTTTACTACTTAAAAGTATTTCACTACTTAAAAATCTTTTTAATGCAACCTGCTCACTGAAACGCCAACTATCCCTTTGTGGAAAATCGGGATAGTTGCCTGATCGTGCAGTATTAAAAATTTCTTTATTTTGCAGGTTCGAACCTTTCAATAGTCTAAATGTGATACGGGTGTTTCAAGAATTCAAAGCTAGAGCAATCGTTCCAGTTTCAAGAAATGATAAAATATCTATGTTTTTCACGTCGTCACGGAAGGAACTTGCACATGTTGCGCAGTCAGTTAAGTTTTATTGCTCAAAGTTTCAAAATTTAATATTGGTGGAAAAAATTCTCTTACAGAATTCAAAGAAGTGTTTCCTGGGGGTTTATCTCTTGCCTTGAGTAGGGAAATGCGAGGAAAAGCGAAATAGTTGAGGTTATTTCCCTTTTACAGAACGTGCGAGAAGTTCATAATGAAAATTTGCTTCGAAAATTACAGTTCATGTTTGAACGAATGACGTATTTTATAAATCTTTTATTGAAATATTTTTTTTGTTTTTGACAATAATTTTGTCTTTTAAAAATAAATAAAATAAAATTAATTTTGCCTTGTGCATGGGGGCAAAGTGAAAAATAATACATTTTCACTGCAGTATTTTTTATTTAACTATTAAAAATACTTTTCATCAAATGAATGAGCAAATAAATGAAATAATGGAAACATGAGAATAATGAAATATTACAGGAATTATTGAATAAATTAGTAAATATACGAGAAAAAAAAGTGAATAAAGCAGCCAAGGAATAAGAAAATAAGAAAGAAGGAATGAACAAAAAATATAATTAATGAATGAAGGAAATAGTGAATGAATAAAAAATGAATATATAAGTGACTCGGTGAATGTTTCTGTAAGTAAACGAAATGAACTAGTCTCATATTTTCTCGTGCGACCTTCCTCGACTTTGCGCACGCTGCTTAATATTTTTGGCTGGGGCAGGGTGAACCGCGAAGTACATCTACCTCCTCATGGTGGGTTTTGGGTTGTTAACGTAATAAAATATATAATTGCTTTCCTTGAGAAAAGCTGCGCAGTGTAAATTAACAGCGAAAAATTTAAAACTGAGTTACACTAAAAGAAATGCTGATATGTGCAATAAAAGCTAAAAACATTCATGTTTAGTAAATTTTACAGAACTTTACCCTTAACGTGCAAACTAAAACTGCAAAAAAAAAAAAAAAAAAAAAAAAATCAAGAGTATTTTTAAAGAGCATAAAAAAGGAAGTATTTGAGGGATACTAAAACGAAAATTTAAACTAACTACAGTTTTTTAAACATTAAAATTTGATTCAAAAATTTTTTAAAAACATTTTTAGTCTATTTTCCCGTAGAAGAAAAGACAAGCGAAAGTGGCTTAATGCATCATCAAAATATCGCAAAATCCAAAGAAAGTCACAAATAAAATAATTAAATGAATATATAAAAATTAAAAATTGGAAAGTAAGGTTTGGGGTAGGGAAAGATGTGTGGGAAGATTATATTTATCTAATATCTTTAAACGAGCAATTCTTGTATATACACTGCTCGACATTGAAAATGCAACACCAAGAAGGAGTGGTCAGAAATTCATGCAAATTTTACCGTAGACGCACGTCACTGAGTTATGCAAATGATATGAAATGCGCAGCTCTCCGACGCACGTGAAGTAAGATATAAGAGAATGAAGTTGAAAAGTGGGCTATGTTCATGTTGGTTTTTCTGCCAGACTAATTATCGGAGAAATTTGGTTTTTGTCTCGAAGGATACGTGTGATAGGAGGAAATGCCACGCCGTCCTCAACGAAGACACTTCCAGCATATAGACGACTTTACAAGGGGTATGGTGATCGGACTGAGAAGGGGAGGTTGGTCCATACGTCAAATTGCAGCTGATACCCACATGGATGCAAGCACTGTGCATCGGCTGTGTCGGAGATGGTTGGAAAGAGGAAATGTAGCCACATTGAGGGGTGCAGGTGCAGCCAGAGTGACGTCAGACCGCTTGGATCGACGGATTCACCGACAAGCTGTGGCGGACCCGCAAGTCACTTGTACGTCGATTCTGCAGCACGTGCAAGGTACCCTGGATGTTCCTGTGTCGACCAGAACCATTTCCCGTCGACTGGTTGCACGTGGCCTGCAATCACGGCGCCCGCTAAGAAGACTGCCATTGACCTCACAGCACAGACTCCAACGTTTGGAATGGTGCCGGACCAGAGCGACGTGGATGGCAGAATGGCAAACCGTAGTGTTCTCAGATGAATCCCGCTTCTGTTTGTCCAGCGATAGTCATCGCATACGTGTGTGGCGTCGACGTGGAGAAAGATCGAATCCGGCAGTAACTGTGGAACGCCCCACAGCGCGACAACGTGGCATAATGGTTTGGGGCGCTATTGCATACAATTCCGTATCACCTCTAGTTCGTATTCGGGGCACTATGACGGCCCAACGATATGTAGATAATGTACTGCGGCCGGTGGCAATCCCCTACCTTCAGGGTCTGCCAAATGCAATTTTTCAACAGGATAACGCCCGGCCTCACAGTGCTCGAATCAGCCAACATGCTCTACGAGGTGTACAGATGCTTTCCTGGCCACCATACTCTCCTGACTTGTCACCAATCGAACATGTGTGGGACGTGATTGGACGCCGTTTGCAGAACCTGTCACTGCCTCGTTCAGAGGACGAACTGTGGCAAATGGTTGAAAGGGAATGGAGTGCCATCCCTCAGGACACCATCCGCAGGCTTATTGACTCCATGCCTAGACGTGTTTCTTCGTGCATCGCTGTCCGCGGTGGTCCTACTTCTTACTGAGCCGACGCCGTCCTCGCTCTAAATTGTGCTTATTTATTTTGAAATAAATATCACTTATTGTTCCATGCTGTCTCTGTCTTCTTACCAAATTTCATCAATTTCTGACCACTCCTTCTTGGTGTTGCATTTTCAATGTCGAGCAGTGTATATTTATATATTTATTTATTTATTTATTTATTTTTTGGATCTCGAAAACGGCTTTAACGATTTCTATAAAATTTTGAATTTAGCTAGAGTTTTGGTTTCTGAGTTCATCTACGTCGGCGTTTTTTCTGTAAAAACGCGAGTTTTCACAAAAAACCCCGCTTTTTTTTTGTGCTTTCATTGAAAGTTTGAGAAGTTTTTATTTCACCATTTTCTTTATGATTACTTTCATTGTTACTATTTCCGTTGCGACCATGTTTTGTTATAACAATTGGATTTCATATTTAATCACATCAGCGCAAGTTCAAATTATGGTATTTGGCAACGTTAAATTGTTATTGTTTTTGAAATGTTAAAGCAAGGCTTCACTAGATAACAAGCTGTTTCATTTATTCAAAAGCCATGGGATAAAAGCAGTGGTAATTGTCAACCGACATCTATTGAATTTTATGGTAACTTACAGTATATAAAAATCAGATTACTTTACTTTTCAAGTGCGATTTCAAAATTGAGTATAAAAGTGTTATGGTTAGTTTTAAAATACTGTTACAAATCTTGTAAATAGTTGTTGTTTTTCCTGCCTTGCATCATTTTCATTAGTTTTGGTTTTATCTGACGTCATGTTGCAAAAGTATCTGAAGATATCACCTTTATCACTTGTATACCGGCCTTGTAACGTTTTGTAGTTTTTACACTTGCCCTACATTTAATAAGCGTGAAGACATTTTCGCGTAGTTTTCTTTTTATCACTAGAATTTTTGAATGGATTATGTAAGTTTGTGAATGAACGAACACTCCGGATTTTGCTAGAATATTGTGGACATTTCTTTCCGTGTATAAATAGCTGGCCTTGAACACAGTCAGTGAGTTCTTTTCAGATGTTGATTTCTGGAGACTCGTTTTCATTCGCTTGGGCGGATGGTTGTTTTGCCTTTGTAATTGCTTAATTACTGTTCACGTTAGATACGTGGTGCTGAGTTACTGTTGAGAGAACAGTGTACTGTTTGCTACCTAATTGCTGGATGTTTAGCAATTGTTTCCTGCTCATATTGTTAATAGTGTAAATACTTGTAAATAAATTTATAGTTACTTCCTCAAGATTGGAATGCTCATTTGAAGAAAGTTGAAGGTGCTACGGACTCGTTACAATTTTGGCGCCCAACGTGGGGCATCTTCAAAGACTTTCTTGGAGTTATCTGTGATCTTGGAATTTTCTTCCTGAGGACTTTTTGACTTCAGAACTTTATGGTGATTACTCGAGCAATGGAGGAACAACTGGGAACCGCAAGGATCGCCATACAATCAGAAGCGTGGAAGTGAGTGACCCGGATTTGAACTCAACATGTCTCTCGGAAATTAAGCGACAAATCAAAGAGATCTCAGGGACACTGAAGAAGATTATGGCTCGCAAAGACCAAAGTAGACAACCACTGAAGTTCTGGAAATGTGGTGGTGAGGGCCACGTACGAAGAAATTGCGAAGCTCGCCAAGAAAAGAAGACGTCTCCCAAAGTTTTTCAGATTTCCCCAAGAAGTGGCGGCTGCAACGGACTCTTCATTTAGGCATATGTGAATGGGTTTCCCTGCGAAACGATTGTGGACACAGGAACCAACGTTACCATCATTAGGACTGATGTGGCTCGTCAATTTGGACTCAAGATCTTATGGACGCCGCCCTGCGTTACTCTCCAAACTGTGACAGGGGACAAAATCGAGATTGAAGGAAAAGTGAATTTAGAAATAATGTTCGGGAGCGCCACTTACCATCACACGGCATTCGTCGCTGACATTACAGATCCCTTCATTCTCGGACTGGACTTTTTGAGAAAATTCGATTTTTCTATCGACTTTAAAAATAATGAGCTGCACTCGATGAGGGAAGACATAGCAATTTTCAGTGCTGAAAATAACTTAAAATCCGCTCATCAAATAATAGCCCAAACATATTTATTGATTCCCCCAAGATCAGAAATACTAATACCTGGCTCCATCAATGAAAACAACAGCTTTAAATTCGGCCTAATTGAATATCCTAACCAGAGTAATAGCCCAAAAGGAGTACTAGTGGCATCTACGCTTGTGGACCTTTCAAGGAATGCAGTTCCTGTGAGAGTCGCCAATCTGAGTGAAAGACCGAGGAATATTAAGAAAGGAGAGGTGTTGACAACTTGTACTCCCATAAATTGCATCATCAGAAGAATTGATTCCTCCGAGGCTGTGTCTTCTGAGTCCTTGACTTCGAAATTAATTGGGAGTGCAGCATTATCGAAGGATCAAAGATACGCTGCGGAAAAATTGGTGGACGACTTCAAGCAGGTGTTTTCATCTACACCCGAAGATGTTGGTCGCACGAGTTTAGCGCAGCATAGGATCGACACTGGAGATCATCCCCCTATCAAGCAGCATCCAAGACGACTACCGTTCGCCAAGAAGGAAGAGATTGAGATCCTCGTAAAAGAGATGCAGGACAATGACGTCATCGAACCCTCATCCAGTCCTTGGGCATTCCCTATCGTCTTGTTCCGAAAGAAAGACGGCTCCACCAGATTTTGTGTTGATTACTGACGCCTGAATGACATCACCAAGAAGGACAGTTACCCTCTTCCACGGATCGATGACACTCTGGACACCCTTTCCGGACACAAGTGGTTTTCGACCCTGGATTTAAAGAGCGGATACTGGCAGGTGGAGATACACCCCGACGACCGAGAGAAGACGGCGTTTACAACCGGACAAGGCTTGTGGCAGTTTAAAGTGATGCCCTTCGGCCTCTGCAATGCACCAGCCACGTTCGAGCGTCTTATGGAATCAGTGCTACGAGGACTCTCTTATGAATCCTGTCTTGTCTACTTGGACGACATCATCATCATAGGACGCAGTTTTGAGGAACATTTGGCTAATCTTAGGAAGGTGCTGCAAAAGCTTAAGGAAGCCAACCTGAAGTTAAGCCCGTCCAAATGTAATTTGTTCCGCCGTGAGGTATCCGCAGTCAAGAATTGGAGCCGCCCCGAAAATGTCCATCAGCTGCGAAGTTTCCTGGGGCTCTGCACGTACTACAGGAAGTTTGTGAAGGGTTTTTCCAACATTGCACGACCTTTGCATAAGCTGACGGAGAGCAAACAAAAATTTGAATGGTCCAAAGAATGCGAGGATGCATTTCTACACCTGAAGGAGGCTTTAACATCAACGCCTCTTCTCTCTTATCCTCAGCCTGAAAAATCCTTCATACTTGACACCGATGCGAGCCACGAGAGCGTTGGAGCTGTTTTATCTCAAGAAATAGACGGTAACGAACATGTCATCATCTACTGGAGCAAATGCTTATCCAAGTCGGAGCGAAACTATTGTGTCACGAGAAAGGAATTGCTCTCCATAGTTAAAACTGTAGAACATTACCTCTACGGCCGTAAATTCCTGCTCCGGACCGATCATGCCTCTTTAACTTGGCTTTTGAATTTCAAGAATCCAGAGGGCCAGGTAGCCAGGTGGATACAGCGGCTCCAGGAATATGACATCGAGATTAAGCACCGAAAAGGTTTGTCACACGGTAATGCTGACGCATTATCAAGAAGACCTTGTTCTGAGAACTGCCATTATTGCTCCCGAATAAAGAAACAGTTCAGGACGACAATCCCTACTGCCTGTCAAGTTACTGCTACTTCATCATCTTTAGATCCTGATCCATGGAGTGACGACCAAATAAGAAAAGATCAGCTTGAAGACCCAGACCTAAAGCCTATCATAGAGTTAATGAAAAAGGACAGTCGGCGACCTAGTTGGCAAGACGTTTCTATCTACAGTCCTGCAACGAAAAGATACTGGGCTCTATGGAAATCTCTCCAGTTGCGGAATGGCGTCCTGTATCGGAAATGGGAATCTGACGATGGTAAAGCATTCAAATGGCAGTTACTCCTTCCCAGATCAAGAATTCCAGACGTTCTAAAGGAATTGCACAGTAGTCCGACTGGAGGACACTTTGGTATCCTGAAAACCCTCCACAAGGTTCGAGAACGCTTCTTCTGGAGCAAGGCGAAGGATGACGTAGAGAAGTAGTGCCATTCTTGTGACGCCTGTGCTGCCCGTAAAGGACCGAAGAGAAGAAGCCGCGGGAAGCTACATCTTTATAACGTAGGAGCTCCTTTCGAACGAATCGGGATCGACATTCTTGGTCCTCTACCGAAAACTACTGATGAGAACAAATACATCCTCGTTTCCATTGACTATTTTACCAAGTGGCCCGAAGCATATTCCATTCCGGATCAAGAAGCTATCACTGTAGCAGAGACTCTAGTCCAGCATTGGATCTCGAGATATGGGACACCCTTGCAGATCCATTCCGATCAGGGGAGAAACTTCATCTCTGCTGTGTTTAAGGGCCTATGTAAAATCCTCAAAATTGAGAAAACTCGAACGACACCACTACACCCACAATCGGACGGCATGGTGGAGAGATTTAACAGGACAATCCTTAATAATCTCTCGCTTATAGTCTCCAAAAATCAACAGGATTGGGACAAGAAACTTCCTCTGTTCCTGCTGGCCTATCGTAGTGCTGTCCACGAGACCACCGGATATTCCCCTTCACAGATGCTCTTCGGACGAGAGCTTCTGCTACCTTGTGATCTCGTCTTCGGTCTCCCTCCGGATGCACCTTCATTGCCTGAGGAGTACGTCCAGGATCTCCAGGCCCGGTTGGAGGACGTTCATCACTTCGCACGGGAGCGAATCAACATCGCGACAGAGAAAATGAAGACCCGATACGACACAAGGTCCACTGGTCATGACTTTCAAGAAGGTGACAAAGTATGGCTATGGAATCCCATCCGACGTAAGGGTCTGTCACCCAAATTGCAGTCGCATTGGGATGGACCCTACACAGTTCTCCACCGGCTGAACGACGTCGTAGTGAGGATCCAGAAGTCATCACATTCAAAACCCAGAGTTGTACATTATGATCGGCTAGCCCCATACTATGGCCATAGTTCGTAAAATAAATCTAAAGCTACCATGGTAATTTGTTTGTAAATTTTGTAAATAACTTTTGCCTTTAATTGTCTGTAATATTACTTCATCAATGTTATTATTTTTTTTATGTTCTCATTGTTATTGTTTATCATGTTTATGATTGGTCATCATGTAATGTGTGCACCTGTAAATTTTGCCTTGATTCCTTTCTGGGGATTGTACTGCCCGGGACGGGCAGTCCTTGGGAAGGGGGCAATGTTACAAATCTTGTAAATAGTTGTTTTTCCTGCCTTGCATCATTTTCATTAGTTTTGGTTTTATCTGACGTCATGTTGCAAAAGTATCTGAAGATATCACCTTTATCACTTGTATACCGGTCCTGTAACGTTTTGTAGTTTTTACACTTGCCCTACATTTAATAAGCGTGAAGACATTTTCGCGTGGTTTTCTTTTTATCACTAGAATTTTTGAATGGATTATGTAAGTTTGTGAATGAACGAACACTCCGGATTTGTCTAGAATATTGAGGACATTTCTTTCCGTGTATAAATAGCTGGCCTTGAACACAGTCAGTGAGTTCTTTTCAGATGTTGATTTCTGGAGACTCGTTTTCATTCGCTTGGGCGGATGGTTGTTTTGCTTTTGTAGTTGCTTAATTACTGTTCACGCTAGATACGTGGTGCTGAGTTACTGTTGAGAGAACAGTGTACTGTTTGCTACCTAATTGCTGGATGTTTAGCAATTGTTTCCTGCTCATATTGTAAATAGTGTAAATAAATTTATAGTTACTTCCTCAAGATTGGAATGCTCATTTGAAGAAAGTTGAAGGTGCTACGGACTCGTTACAATACTTTTTTTCCTCCTCAAGAGTGTTTAGTAAGATATTTCAGGTAAAAAATCAATAAATATGAAACTCATTCTTAAAAACATTCTTTCGAAACAAAATTACATCTAATATCTTTAGACGAGCAATTCTTGTATATATATATTTCGGATCTCGAAAACGGTTCAAACGATTTTGATAAAATTTTGTATTTAGATAAAGTTTTGGATTTTGTAGTCCGATCGGTAAGTCGTCGGACTCGTAACCGGAGGGTACCGGGCCGATCATATAGAGGAAGCCCAGCTGATCAAAGATCCACAGTCTTCATAAATGGTGGCTGGGGGACGTTAAAAATGTTCGTGGTCATAAAATCCTTCAAGTGAAACGATACCTCAGGGGGATGCTGAGCCAAGGGTCTGCTCGGCCCTTGGGTCTGTTCAAAAATGAACAGAGCGCTCTTCAAGGCCCCATCCCGGTTAAACCACGAGTTGTGTATGTACGGGGGGAAATTTGGAGTGTCAAGTGAAGTGAAAGTCAAAACCAACTGGGCTAAATGCTTTGGAGAACAGGGACTCTGCATATATTCTCATCAACCCCTCCCGCGCCTTCGGCCCAAAATGAAATGAAATTGGGTGTGATTTTACGGTGAGCATTTATTAACCTTTTGACGCAGAATTTTTATCAACGTATTTTTCATACTTTGCTCATTATTTTGCATTAATTTACGGTAAAATAAGGGGAAAAATTTTCTGGTTATTTCACAGCACAGAATAGTGGTGTCCCTTTCTGGGTAAAAGGTAAAATATTCATGGGAAATCGGTGTTTTGTTCAGTGGGACACCGGTGTCCCATTTTTGCTTCAAAATGTTAAACAAGGTTGTGTTTTGTTAAACAAATTACGGCTGTTTTAAATGCGTAATTGCAACCAAAGGCTTAAAAATGCTTTTCAAGTTTATCTAAATAAGTACTTCGCATTTTAGAAAAAAACACGAGTTTACAAACCTCTTTCTTTTTTTTTTTAACCGAGTGGGCTCGGTCCCCAGGTATGGGACTTATTTAACGAGCAATATTTGGAAATGGTTAATTTCCGTGCGATTGATACTGTAAATATATATTTATTTTAATATACCAAGTTTATAACATTTCCTATTTACTCAAATATTATTTGTAGCTTGCATAATTTTTTTTTATAGTTTATCCGTAACATAGCCACTGTTTACAGAAGTAGCCATTATGTTTATAGATATGCACTTTAGTGTTGGGAAATTTATGAATGAGTTTCACTAAACCACCCTACACCCACAGAAACCCGGGCAGGGCCGGGTACCCGGCTAGTATATATGTTACGGCCAAAGCCCGAAGTCGGCCAGTTCGCGAATTGGCCGGCCACTTCGCGAAATGGCCAATACCGCCTCAAAATGACCGGCCAAAGTCAGATCTTTCCTTGATTTCGGGCTTTGGCCAGCCAGTTCGCGAAATGGCATGAGGCGATCGGCCAAAGTTAGAAAAAAAGGTAGAGACAGATTTCATGTGTCATGACCTTTTTCACATGTCACATTTTGTGCTTTTTTATCGTAATGCTAATGGTAATCATATATCTACCACAGAGCAGGGGCGGATACAGAAATAGTTTTTGGGAGGGGCCCAGAAAAATAAAAAGTGCTTCCCCCCTACATTTTTTATAAAATAAATTCTCACAAAGTTCCTTTAAATAAAACAAAAAAACGGGGGGGGGGGGGGGAGAGCAAAAAACATAAAGTCAATTTATCTACTTTAAAGTGCAGAAAGATTACATACGTGTACTAATTTACTTCGAATGTGTGGCGAAAAAATATTATTTTAACATTTTAAGTCGATCAACTATTAAACCAGTGGTTCCCAACATGAGGGCGATTGCTCCCGAAGGGCGATTGGACTCCTCAAAGGGGAGGTAAATTCTTAAAGGGCGATGGGTATTTAGAAGAGAAAAAACAGTAAAAATAAAACTAGCGAAAACCGAAATGGTAAACATTTACGAAAACGGTTGTTCATAGTTTATCGGAGTGTTTTGAGCTAGGTGACGTCTTCTGATGACATTAACTAACGAAGAAATTAACTAAAAACCTTTAATACGTTTTTCGCGATTTTTGAATTCAAATTAAAATTTCAAATAAAACTAATTGAATTTCAAATTGAAGTTCAAGATCTTCCTCCTTGCACCTTGGATGAACCTTAGGAAGTATTTTGTCATTTATTGCTATTTTTATAAATTTTCAAACTTTCAATTTATTTTAATTCAAATTTTTAGTTTCAATGATTTTAGTTCCCCCAGAGTCTAGTGTAGAAAAGAAAATAATTTCTTGAAAAATGGTTGTTTTGAAAAGTACGTCGAAAATTTTAGATGTTTCCCTTCATATGCTTCAGTTCGCTTTGTAAAAGAAAAAAAGTATAAAGGTATTTTTATTTATTTATTATTTTTTTTAGTTTAAAAGTGATTGGTTATAATTGCTTTATTGAGTACATTTTACTTCAAATTAAAGTTAGGTACTTATATTTTGAATAATATCGATGTTCACTTAGGTCAACTTATTTTTTAGAGGAAGGGGGGGGGGCGGCGATAGATGTCAGTCAGCGTCTTGAAGGGGGCGATGAGCTCAAAAAGGTTGGGAAACACTGTATAAAACATTGTCAAATTATTCAATATTATTTAACCTAATTAGTAAATAATGCACGGTATCACTTAGAAACAAATGTCAATATGATTTAAAACAAAAATTTATCAAAACGAAATCGTCACTTTTTTCCATCGGAGATGAATTAATGAATGAATCTTGATATATGTCATGTACCATTGATTTCGCAAATCCAGAGTTTTATGTATTATTTCACCCTGTCTAACCCCTGATTGCTATATTATTCCCAAAGCAAACCAAAGTGATGTTATTTAAATATGCTGTGCATGAGCCTTTTTAAAGACATGGTTGAAAAACTTTCACGAATGTTATGGAGAAATTTAAAAGCAAATGAACATTAAAAAATTGAACATCAAACATATAGTAAAATTATTTTTTTCCCTTTGGAAGCCCCCCCCCCTTAAAATCCGCTACTGCCACAGAGTAGTTTTTAGGACGAATCCGCACTCTTAGGCACCTGGGATCGTCCATCGGAAAAAAGGCCAAGGTGGGTAGTAGCGTGAAGATCTCTTGGAGAAAACAAACTAACAAACAAAACTATAATCACATTATCTACTGAATTAGTTTATTACAGACAATTATGAGTATCAACATTTGACACAACAAGACGAACTGTTATGGCCTTTGGAATATTGCACAAGAGTTTTATTTTTACATCTGCAGCGATTTGTTGAGCACTTAGAAGTGCAACTGCATCGAACAGCACATTGGCCAAATAGCACATTGGCCAATCGCAACATTGGCCAATAGCACATTGGCCATCGCACATTGGCCAAATAGTTCCGGCCACTTCGGGAAGTGGCCGGCCAAAGTCGCATGTACGCAATTCATTTCCAGTACATCGGGCATTGGCCACATACCCCGGCCAATGTGCGAAGTGGCCGGCCAATTCGCGAAGTGGCCGGCCAATTCGCGAAGTGGCCGGACTTCGGGCTTTGGCCGTAACATATACAATACGAGGAAACAATTTTCATCAAAATATTTATTATTTTTTTTCAATTTATTTATTTGTTTTTAAAATACATATAAATTAAAAGAAAATATCCAGTTGCAAAATCATTGGAGAATACACTTTCAAATCTACATTTGCAGATGAAAACTAAAAGACTAATATATTTAAAATTAAAAATTGACCTTAACTTAAAAACAATCGGTATTTTTGAGTATTAAGAGGAAGGCAAATATTATACGCTAGAGCAGAAAAATCTAACTAACGTTAATTACATACTTTATAATTTTTTCCCGAAATTTATCTTTCATTAAAAAAATATATGTATGTGTAGAAAATAATTAGTTTTTCTGAAGAAAAAATTATAAATTTAAAGCATCGAGTGGGGTACTTAGTTAGTATAGGGGAAACGTTTTATCGACTTGAAATTTGAATTTCTCCAAAAACGATTTTTTTTTTCGATTCGGCCTAATCAACAAGTGCTAGTTTATACTTTCAGATGCAAATCAGCACGGGTTGTAGTTCAAATCACATATGTTTTTTACAACTGTTTTGATGTAAAAACACATTAGAGGGTACGCGACAAAAAACTTTTTTGGAACACACTGATGTATATATATAGGGGAAGACCGCCTATATTGGACCCCCTAAGAACAGGAGGCCTGTGTCGCTCAATGTGAAGCAATGTAAAAATACAAAATAGGGCATCGTAAGATAAATTTAATCGGGAACCGCCCTAGGAGCTTACATTTTCCAAAAATATGGAAATTATTTTTTAAAAATTTATGTTACAAAAAGTTGCAAAAGTCCAATTTAAGAATATTTGCGCCTATATTGAACCATGCGCTTCCTAAATTGGACCATGCCAGGAAATCATAGAATAATTTATATTTGAACTATACATCTTTTTTCCAGCATTTGCAATAGAATTTCTTTTGCTTCGGTCTCACTTATGCAGTGTTGATAAACTCACCGATGGCATTTCATGCACTTAATCATGTTTTGCACTTTATCTCTATAGAGAATATTGCAATAACAATTGTTTTGTGCAGTTTCTTGCTTCTTCTTGTGTGTCTTTGTTCTATGCTTCTTTCATACGGTGTTAGAATGATTGCTGAGATAGTCTTCTTTTTGTTCTTTCTATTTTTTAGGTAAGGTGATATATGAGCCGGGGCTTTGCAAAATCATAGTTGGAGTTAACAATCATGTTTTGATGAGAACTATCCGCTGATTCTGAAGAGCTTGTCTTCTTTTTGTTCTTTCTATTTTTTAGGTAAGGTGATATATGAGCCGGGGCTTTGCAAAATCATAGTTGGAGTTAACAATCATGTTTTGATGAGAACTATCTGCTGATTCTGACGAGCTTGTACTAATTGAGGTCGTAGCTAGTTCCTGTACATGGTGTACAACAGTACAACTTACACCGAACATGTAGCCTGTTCACTTTGAGTAGTTTTATCTTGACTACTTACCTCTCTAACTCTGCTCCAGGCAAGTCAAAGCCATTGTCGCAATTAACAGGCCAAACTCCTGTTCTTTAGAATAAATTCACAGCATTTGCCATGGCTTTGGTTGCGGTTTGCCCATAAGAGTTACAAAACAGTTCTTCTACGCGATATTGGGTAATGGATCTCATTAGATATTCTCGCATCTATGCATCACATGCTCGATTAAAATATGTAGATAGAGACTGAATAAAGACCTCTACATGCATATGGTGTGCTTAAAGAGAAAATATTATTATATCGCTCTCGTTAACCAAGTTTATTGCATCTATGCTCTTTATGTAAGTGCTGTGAATCTAAAAAGAACATTCTTTTTACAATGCTTGGCTGGTTTGATGAAATGTTGTATCACTCGTGTGAATTATCGTTTGTGATCCAATCTTTTTTTTGAACAAACATATTGATCACCAGGAAAGGCTTTTACAATAAGCTCATTCATGGAACGTAATCTTTTGAAAAAAAAGCATGGAGAAGGGGGAGGGGGTTAGCAATTCTGTTGCACTCATGCAGCAAATAGCCAGTGTGTTTCTAACACGTTCACCACGCATTACAGCTCCAACTGGTGTTTACCTTTATACGTCAATATATTTTGGGGCTTTTTGGACAGTGAAACAGACCGGCTTTCCTTTACATTGAACATTTTTAGTAGCATATAAAATTGTTTTTTCTTTTTAAAAACATTTTCGAACAAATCGAAGAAATTCATATTTTTTTTTTTTCTCAGTAAAACCAGCACAAATTTTTTATTTAAACTAATAACTAATTTTTTAACAACCAGAAAACTGCAGCTTAATGGAAAAAAGAGAAAAAAAAAAACATATATTTTTAAGAATTCGCAGTTTTCTAGAAAAACGTGCTTGATAAAAAAAAATGAATATCATGAAATAGGTGTTTGAAGTATGCTTAAAATAATCTTAACTACGTTATTTAAAATCAGATGAGTTTACTTATTTTTTATGTTGCAATTAACAAAAAGTATTGCTTAAAAATCATAGTCCTTAAATTGGACCACCGGTCCCAATATAGGAAAAATTTTTTTTCGGTCCAATAAAGGAAAAACATGCCATTTTTTTTATTCTTCAGCTTATTTTCTCTGTCAAAAAAAATATTACAATCGTGCATGTAAATACATAGATGTAATCCTTATTAAAACACAGATTATCATGCTATAAACAGCAGTTTTATCTCAACTTACAAGTTTTTAGTACTATCTTACTAGGTACAAGTCCGGAAAATAGGATTTTACACGTTTTCAACATAAATCATGGCGTAACTCACGCTACGAAGTTCGAAGACTGGCGAAACTTCATACACATTGATTTTATTCCTAAAATGTTTTCTTTCTACCGTTAAAGTGTAGCATAAACCTCTGTACTAGATTTTAAGCCCGAGGTCCAATTTAAGCAGTGGTCCAATATAGGCGGTCTTCCCCTATATATATATATATAAGCAGCGAGTTTCGTAGTTGTATTCAAGATAAATGCTGGTTTAATGATACCTAAGTAATTTATTACTAGTTAAGCTCCAAAATGAATGAATACATAATTAAATAAAATGAAAATGGTATATACAGTTTCTCACATCAGCAGAAAGATACATATTGCACGTTCACTCTGCTCGTTAGAGATGCTATAAAATCACAAAATTCCTCGAGTATTATTCCTCACTAGCGGTACTCGCACGGTTTTGCCCGTGGTATAAAATTTAAAATTCATTTGTAAAAAATTGATATAGCAGAAAAAATACTCAATTTTAGTTATTCAACTATAATTCTTTTAAAGAATGATATAAAAATTTGGCATGGACCCCACACTACTTCCTTTTACGTGTAAATTGCTTAGTAGATGCCTTAAGTGCTAAAATAGTGCTTGGAGTGAGCAAGATAACAATTCAAACATTTACATCCCTAGTTTGCCACAAAAAAATGCAAAAAAATGTTTTTCAATGATTAATCTCCTAAATATCGCCGATTTTAACATCATTCAGTGGATTTTTCGCAAAATATCGCCAATAGCACCAAATTGAACCCAAATAAAAAAAATAAATTTTTTCGCCAAATTTGCCGCCAACTTGGCGATATGTCGCCAAATTGGCGTCAAGCACTTGGCGACTAAAAGCTTGGCGATATTTCGCCAAGTGCTCGCGCCAATTCATATCACTTTTGTCTGCATTGAAATTAACGCTGATTTACCCCATAAAAGGGGTAAAAACCCCCTTGGGGAAATTCGAATGCAACCCCAAGGGGAGGTGCACAAAAATAAGCCAAAAGAGAAAATAAGAACAATTTTGCTGCTCACAGAAATCTTACCAAAGTTTAAAAGAAGAAGAAAGTTTTCTTTCCTAACTTCAAAAACAAAATAATAGAAATTTCATGCATTATTCTTCACCATGATAATAAAAACAATAAACATCGACAAACATCAACCAGCAAATGATAAGTTAAAAGCCAAACTCGCTCACTCAAGCCATTTACTGCAATTTATATTGAAATAAAAAAAGGAGATAAAATATGTTTTGCCAGACGATAAATTTAGAATGGTTTACTATCATGTTGTTTCTTTTTTGACCTCATTTTTAGTTAAACAATGTTTCCCTCTTCTACACAACCGGGACCTCCGTGACAAGTGCGCGCTCTTTCCTTTCGCGCGCGTTCCTTCTTTCCGGGCCCGGAACTGAGTTTGGATGACTCACGCTAAGCGATCGAAGGGAGAGCGTTTGCTTCGTTGGCTTACAAGCAGCTAGCTGGTAATTTTTGCTTTCAAAACGCAAATTGAATTTTCTTGACATGTTTAAATTCATGGATGTTTACTTTAGATTGTAATTAAAAAAAATAATAAAAAAAAAACGCAGTTTTGATACATCTATTTTCTGAAAAGAGGGTAAAATTCCGAGAAAACTTCAGAATAATACTATAATATAACCAGGACAAAAGTCTCATCACTCAAAAAAAAAAAAAAAAAAATCAATTATTACACGTTATAAATAGACATAAAACATAAGAGAATATTAAATATAGACGTAAGAAAATAAATAGACAAAATACTAGAAATTTATTTTATTCATTTGTTATTCAAACATCAATATGCTCTTGAGCTGAGTAAATCCCATTTATAGTTACAGTTTCATTTGAAAGACAAGTGTTCTGCTGCAATTGTTTAGCTAAAGGGTTTTAATAAACTTCATTGAAAGCGTTTAGAGTTATTAACAAGAAATAACCAACAATATTTGTTCAAAAAATACTATAACAGATTTAAGAGAAGAAACCTTAGAAAATGTTATCTATATATTTAAAACTATTTATATAAACAAAATTTAGTAAAAAAGCATAAATAATATGTTTTATAAGAAGAAAAAAAAAGAGGCTATTTTTCATTTGAACTAGAGGCAAGAACACCATATTTACGTTTTTTTGAACTTAAGAAAAAAATCATTTTTATTAAGCGTGTAGTTGTTCAAGAATATATTTAGAGATATATTTACAAATTTAACACCAATGTCAAATTTTGGGTGACAAACATCGCAAACAAAAGGTGACAATCATCGCACTTACCCAGACATATACCCAATTCATCAATTTTTTTTGTTATTAAATCTTTTAAAACCTTTTTTGCATTTGATTCATGTAAAAACACTTCATACTCATCACTTAAAAAAAAAAAAAAAACACTAAAACAAACAAGAAAAGTCTTCACTATTTCAACATCAGGATATGTTAAATTCCCTCAGTCAATCATTAACAAGTATGTTTTAGTCAATTCACCAGCGATTTCAAATATGACTTCTTTGTCTGTAGTGAATAGATTTATACAAGAAGAACAAGTAACTTTGTACTTCATCTTGTATACAGCATACCCAGATAAGTACACAAATACAGGAATTAGAGGTACTTTCTCTTCAGAATACGAGAGAAAATCTATACCTTTTAACTCAATATTGAAGGTTACATCGCTTTCATCCTCTTGGAAATCAATAAGAAAGTTTTTTAAAGAGAAACTACCAAATTTGCTGGAATGTAACTGAATTAAACTCTTTAAACGCAGTCTTGGAAACGCTTCTTGGATCGCTTAGCGTGACGTCACTCAGTGCGCCACCTAGGTTGTTCCTGGCCCGGAGAGCTAAGAAAGCGCGCGAAAGGAAAGAGCGCGCGTTTGTCACGAAGGTCCCGACACAACTCGTCAGATCGCCAAAATATCTCTAAACTCACAAAAATGGTACGCGTCAGTTTCTTCCTTCTCTACCTTTTTTAAAGAAAGGACTCGATTTCTCATTTGATTGACAGGTGCCATCTTATCACGATTTTATTATATTTCATTTGACTAATTTTAATAAGGCTTGGAGTTTGGATTGCTATAAAAACAAATACATTTTTAAAATTATAAATGGAAAAAGAACGAAACAAATAAACGAAATAAAAACGTAACCATAGTAACAACATTCAAAGTTGATTTCCGTTGATAAAATAATTCATTTCATTAACCATTTTAGAATCGTTTGGCTTGGATAAGGAGGATATGGTCACTTTATGGTGGGAACGAACGATGTAGGCCGTAGTAATAATGAGGAATTTAGGAACGAGTGGAATTCCCTGTTGGATAAAGCAACCAACAGTTCGACCAGTGTCCAAGTGGTTGGGTTGCTGCCCAGGTACGGAGTCAATAGGAGCTGGTTAAACCAGCGGGCTAGGTGCATGAACCTGATACTCAAAGAAATTTGCCATATGCGCAGTATCAGATTCATCGATGTGTGGAGTTATTGTAAGCGAGATTGGATTGCTAGGGATGGCCTGCATCTGAGTTCTACAGGGGTTAAAATGGTTAGTGGTTTGGTTTTGGAGTATTCTGAGTCAAAAAACTAAGTTTGAAGGGGGGGGGGGCAGGGTTCACGGAGAAGGTTGCAAAAATATGCAAACTATTTGGGTTTAATTAGGAATGGTAATAAGGAGGAAAATAAGAGTAGTCATTTCAACAATTTTGATTCAAGAAATCGTACGGGGTTGAATAAAAACAAGTTGAGCATGCTTAAGGTTTTTTATACCAATGCTCGCAGTATTAGGAACAAGATGGAAGAATTAAAAAGCATAATCACAAATGAGAATTTGGATGTAATTGGAGTTACCGAGACATGGGCTACCAAAAATGATGATGATTTATTGTGTATTCCTGGGTATAATTTGTTTAGACAAGATAGAGTGGGTAAAAGAGGTGGTGGGGTTTTATTTTATGTTAGAGATACTTTAACTTGCAATGAATTGGCAATAAATGACAAACCTAATGATATTGACATGGTTTGGCTAGAATTGATGAGCGGTAAGGGTAAAAAATTACGTTTGGGTAACATTTATAGGCCACCTAATCTAAGCCAGGGTCAAGATGAACAGATGTATCGTATTATTAGAGACATGTCGAGTAAGGGACCGGTAATTATAATGGGGGATTTCAATTTTCCGGGCATTGATTGGAATAATTCTTACCCCAATAATAGTAGAGAAGAGGAATTTCTAAAAGTAATTGGTGACTGTTTTTTAGATCAAGTTGTTTCTGAGGGAACACGGCAGGATACTGTTTTGGATCTTGTTTTCTGCAATGTTGAAGGCTCTGTACAGGCATTATGTGTAGGGGAGCATATTGGGGATAGTGACCACAACAGCATTAGGTTTGGGATTAAGTTTGATATGCACAAAGACAAAAATTTTAGGTTTGTACCTAATTTCAGAAATACTGATTTTGTCGCACTCAGGCAGAGTTTGAAAGCGGTTTTTTCATCAGGTTTGGACAATAGCGATGTAAATTTGCAGTGGACAGAGTTTAAGGAAAAACTAGCAAAAACAGTTGGAGATTTTGTTCCTTTTAGGAGAAAAGGGGTAAACACAAAAATTTGGCCCATGTGGTTCACTAGGGAAACTAAGGATGCTCTAAATCGTAAGCAAGCTTCTTTTCGTCGATTAAAAGAAACTGGTCACAGCGCAGACAGGCTACAGTATTGTGAGGCTAGGCGTAGTTTTAAGTATTTGGTACGGTTTCAGAAAAGAGAATTGGAACAAAAGCTGGCAGATAATATTGACAGGAATCCAAAGGAGTTTTTTGCATACGCAAATTCTGGGAAAGTTCGAAATAGTCAAATTGGGCCACTAGTAGATGAGCATGGAAATTTAATTCAGAATGATGGTGATATAGCAAATGTTCTAAATGACTTTTTTTCCCAGTGTTTTTAACGATAACTGTATCTCAACAGTTGACACAAGCAAGACACAAGCTACTACACAGCTTGAGGACTTTGTATTTTCCAGGGAGGACGTTTTACTTTATTTGAAAAAAATTAAAACCACAAAAGCTCCGGGACCAGATAATATTTATCCAAAAATTCTAGTAGAATGTGCAGAGGAATTAGTTGACGCTATAGTTAATATATTCAATGCTTCGTATAACTCAGGGATAGTGCCAGAGGACTGGAAACTAGCTAACATTACACCACTCTTCAAGAAAGGGTCTAGAGGTAATGCAGGAAATTATAGGCCTGTGAGTCTGACTTCAGTGGTATGTAAAATTTTTGAAACATTGATCAAAATTAAGATTATGAATTTCTTAGAAAATAATGGGCTGTTGAGTAGTTTGCAGTATGGTTTCAGAAAAGGTAAATCGTGTGCTACTAATTTATTACATTTCTACGACAAGGTTACCTTGGCTTTAGATAGCAAAAAATGCGTAGATGTTGTTTACATAGATTTTCAAAAAGCTTTCGATAAGGTACCGCATGTAGCACTACTCAGCAAATTAGCTGGTATAGGGGTAGGAGGTAAAATTCTAGTTTGGGTTAGGAATTGGCTGACAGGAAGGAAACAAAGAGTAGTTGTTAGGGGTAACTATTCTAAATGGAGTGAAGTTTTAAGTGGGGTTCCCCAAGGATCAGTTTTGGGTCCCCTTTTGTTTATTATTTTTATGAATGACATTCATGAAAATGTTTCTGGAAACATGAATTGTTTTGCCGATGATGTCAAACTTATGGGGGTTGTGGAGAATGACGAACAAATAAATCAGCTGCAACAGGATTTGGATCATATTACTAAATGGGCAGACAAGTGGGGTATGGCAGTTAATGTTGGGAAATGTCAAGTGCTGCATTTCGGTCATGGAAATAAGCACACAAGCTATTATTTACAGGGTTCAGTCATTAGTAGGGCAGATAATGTTATGGATCTAGGTGTCTTAATAAATCAGGATTTCAAGTCCAGTCAACAGTGCAGCATAGCTAGTAACAAAGCCAATAGGATGCTTGGGTTTATTAATAGATCTATTTCAAACAAATCTAAGAAGGTTCTACTGCCTCTATATAGAAGTTTGGTAAGACCTCATTTGGAGTATGCTGTTCAGTTTTGGTCTCCTTATCTGAAGAAAGACATTAATTTATTGGAAAGGGTACAAAGGAGGGCTACAAGGTTAGTGAATGGACTTTCTAATTTAGACTATGATTCCAGACTTAGAATGCTTAATATGTATAGTCTTGAGCAACGGAGAACCAGAGGGCACATGATTCAGTTATTTAAATTTATTAAAATGAATGATGTTGCAGGGTTGGATTTTTGCAAGGAAAGCAGGACAAGGGGTCATTGTTTTAAGCTGTTTAAACCTCAGGCGAACCTGGAAATTCGAAAAAATTATTATTTTAGCAGGGTAGTGGGAACTTGGAACAGCTTACCGGAAGAGGCGGTAAAGAGCAATGGAGTAGATGGCTTTAAGAGGGCCATTGATCTTCATTGGGGTCTTTAATTTGACTAGGACCAGCCAAGTTGGGCCCTGAGCCTGCTGCTGGTCGCCACATTTGTATTTGTATTTGTATTTGCTTTACTGAAGATAAGCCTTGAATTCCGGGATTCTAAAAACAATTGTTACAGCTCTCCTGATGATCGTAGAAACTTCAAAAAAACTTCATTTTGTGCAGAAAATTTCAAGCTTTCGAATGACATAAGACTTGAAAATGTGTATGAAATATTTCTTCCCTATTTTATCGAATTTCTGCTAGGAATTCGAATAGAAAAAGAACGAAATGAAATCGCTTCGAGGTGCAAAACTACATGCTACAAACTAATTTTGTGTCAAGTGGCATGAAAATCGACCGAACGGTTTGGGCGCTACGCGCGTAACAGACAGACAGTAGGACAGAAAGAAGGACAGAAAGAAAGACAAACCTTCAGCTTTATTATTAGTAGAGAAAACATTAATTATTCCCATAATTATAAATGGAGAGAGGAAGAAAGAAAGAATAACTATTTATGAAGAAAATGTCCGTAAAAAATAACTAAAAGAATCCTATAAAAGGTTGTAAATTTCAGACATATTTGCATTAAAAGAAAACTTTTCTCACAGCAATTTTTCGTTTGAAGAATGATTGCTAAAAATTCTTTAATACGCTTTTTTCCCCGGCGAACCTAAGTAAGAATATTTTCAACTTAATTAGCATGAAATTATTAAAAATAAACCCAAGCAACATGTTCATTATTCAAATGTCGAAAATTGTCATCATTTTAGTTTTTATCTTCACAGTGCTTGTTTTGTTTTTAAAACACCTGAGAAACGAGTTTCCCAGCAATTTATAGAAACTGAGATATGTTGTTTTTTAAATATGCTCATGTTGCTATTTTTAATAAACGGCATTCCGCTCTTTTACCACGCCTATTCATTGTTGCTAAATATATTTTGAAGACTAACGGTTGATTTTTTTTTTCGAGGTAAAGATTTTTTTTCTGAAACAAAGCCTACAAAATTCTTCCCACTTAAAAAAAAATCTCATTTTATGCTTTTTTTTCTCTACATTTACACTATTGGTCTATTGAGTCTTCTGACAAGATAATGTCGGTAAAAGATTTGAAAAATAATTTATTCGTAACGAATCATTCGACTTTTTCTTTCCTTATCCTAAGTTCCTAATTTTCGTATAGTATTTACAATGCGTACCGAAATGATAGGTCCACCCGCATTTTCCAAAATGTCGACTCTTAATTGAGAATAAGAAGCACTTTTTTGAATGAAGACTATTAATCATTAATTGTTATAACTAAATATGATGAAATTTCTTTAAAATTAATCATTCCTTTTTAGTTTATTCAAAACTTCAGTTTCAGACCGTTTCAAAAAGATAGGTCCACCTTCAGAAATTTTGCACCAATCACGCTTATTTCCAAAAAAATGCATAAATATCGTTGCTTAGTCTCACTGCTGGGATTATGCTATCTGCTAATCCCGCAGTAGGTATATTTAAACAGATTTGAATGTCAGGTTGTAATCAAACAAAATGGGTTGTCGTTGTAGTGTTTCGCTGGTCGAGCAGGGGAAAATTGATACATTTAAAACTTGTGCAAAATCGATTAGAAAAATAGGTAAGGTTTCAAACAGATGGCATGGCGTTGTAAGCAATTTTTTGCGACTTAGAAATGCTTATGGCAGTAAAGAATCTTCTGTCCGCCCATCAAAAATGACACCCCGACAAAGAAGGACTATCGCAAAGGACATCTGGAAATATGAGCTTATCCACTTTGGCTTAGACAACAAGATACTTCAACATCAAAATCTACAGTTCATAGAGTTTTAAAGAAGTTGGGCAATTTAGTTTACTTGAAGAGGAAGGCGGCTCCGAAATTGACTAAAAAACACAAAGAAAAGAGATTGAAATGTGCACAGGAAGTGATGTCCTGGAAACAAGATTAGCATCGAGTGATATTCAGTGATGATTAGAAATTCAACCTGGATGGTCCAGAGGACTGGCAGTATTACTGGCACGATCTGCGTAACGATAGACAGATATTCTCTCTGACATAAGCTGGTGGTGGTTCCGTTATGGTATGGGCCGGATTCGGAGGTGCAGGAGAAATCAATATAGCATTTGTAGACATTCGCTTGGATGCTGTAAGACTATCAACAGCTGCTTGAACAATATTTTCTTGCACGATCAGAGCACTTTGGGGGG
This sequence comes from Uloborus plumipes, assembly GCA_038373865.1. Classification (NCBI taxonomy): domain Eukaryota; kingdom Metazoa; phylum Arthropoda; class Arachnida; order Araneae; family Uloboridae; genus Uloborus; species Uloborus plumipes. The sequence continues at coordinate 36,058 of JAXGGA010007022.1, forward strand.
CCCATTCTTCATCTTTCAACGGGATGGTGTTTCTGTGTACACTGCAAAGTCCACTTTCAAATGTTTTATGGATACTGGTATTCATTTTTCAATTGGACACTTTGTTGCCTCGACCTAAATACGGTAAAAAACGTGTAAGATATACTCGCAAGACCGGTGTTTGCAGGCGGAGGACAGTAAAAGGACAGTGCAGCAGACTTGAAAACGGCTATCTCCTTCGAATGGTCAAAAATTGACACAAACTTTACTTACTTACTCACTTACTTTGTAAATACTTGTAGAAACCATGCCGAATATGATTTGTGAGCTGATTCATAAAAAATATAGCAAAATTTCTTATTAATTCAACAGTAACTTGATGCTTGGTTCGGTGGACCTATCTTTTTGAAACAGCTGTTTCATGTAATTTTTGATTTCATAATTACTCCTATTATTTGTATATTATTCATGTATTATTTCCCATTGAATGAAGTAATGTAGTTCATTAAATAGCACTTTGTATACGATAGAACCTCTTTTATTAGCATAACTTTCGTTTTTACTGGTGGACCTATCATTTCTACACGCACTGTATAAAGGTCATTCTTTCATGACTAGAAAACTTCTATTTCATGGCACGCAATAATTGAACCTTAGTATTTTTTAAATGCATGAAAAAAGGCTTTTTGCTTTAAAAGTTGCCAACTGATATTGAATGTAATTAATTTTTCTAAAAGAAAGTTATACAACAAGTTTAGCAGGGGCCTTTTATTTTAAAATTTCTTTTTTCAGTATATTGAGGTGAAAAACTGCAGATACAGAGGGAGGGGGGCGGGGGTGTTCTCCTTGAAACCTCTTAATGACGAGCCTGCTAAGAAGGTGTTTTGCCATTTCGGCATCCACCCTTCTAATGCGATGAAGTTAACTGCCATTTTTTCTTTTTTTTTTTGCAAGAGCACTAGTTGCCTCTATCCCTCGTGCCTCTTCATACAAACCACTGATAAATAGCATGACGAGAGAGAGAGAGAGATTCATTTCATAACTTGCATATAAAACTAAAAAAGGGAGCAGTGTGATTTTCTTCAGTTTCCTGTATCTATGGTAACTTGTTGAATGACCGCTACAGTATTTCCTCGCCCAGAGCTTCCACGAGCTCATACTCCGTATGAATTTGGCGCGTCTTTGTGATTGTGGGCATTGATGCTGAGATCCTCCAATTCCAAGTCCTAATTCTAGGCTCTATGAGAGCCAGTTGAAAATGTCACTTTGTACTAATAAAAATTATTATAGAAGCAAATTTCGTAGTATTGGAAAAAAGTGACTATTTTCATATCCCAGCAGACATTACGATTCCTAAACGTTTTAAAATGGTTGTCAACGTTATGACGACCATTTAAAACGTATAAACGTTATGTGTGCTTCCTGAGACACTTAATATTTTTTATTTCTTATATAAAGCATCCATAGTTGGTGCAAATGTACCCTGGCAGCATCATTATGATATGCTTATGATCTGCGTAGTTTTCATAATGCTGCCACGTTAGGTCTGCTCCAACTACAGAAGCATAGGAGTGGAAGTGCCAAAATTAACGATTTGGAGAAAATTAGTACAAATGATAAAAGGAATTCTCCTCTATTAAAGGACAGGAAATTATATTAGTAGTCTTGATATGTGCTGCTGTTCATCCTGATTTAGGAATTTTTTTTTTCGTGAAATCCATTAAATCTATTTTTACGAAGGAGACGCGAGACACTTCTATATTTGTTGTTTGTACGCAATGGCAAGAAGACCCTAAAGCACCTAAAGTTTTAAAAATTGGCTGTAGGTGCTATGAGGGGAATCATTTAATCATACTCTGGGTGTCTGCAGAAATAAATATTTAAAAAATCTATTTAAAGACAATCTTTGTTGGTCTGCTAAATGCTGGAATTAGTTGCAGTTTATAAAATTCTTTCTTGCACAAATTATTTCTTTTCATTCAAATTTTGGAAAGCATACTCGTTTATACATGCATTTATTCAAAAGCTTTCACCAACGACTACGATAGATAAAGGGGGAAAAAACGAATAAAAACTGACCCGAATTAATTACATCTAGTATTTGACTCCTTAAATTTAATTTTCCTCCTCTATCATTGCAAAGAAAAAAAAGAAAAAGCCTAAAAAACCCTGAATACTGAGTTCGATAATAGAAGAGGTTAAAACGAATTGAGAATGCTATTCCACAAAAAAGAAAGAATAATAAGAAAATGGGAGAAGAATGAATGTTAATTAAGAGAAAAACTCATCGCAATTCCTTTCGAAGTTTTCGAAATGAAGTAAAATCTAAATATAGTCCTCTTTTTTTGCCCCTCTAAAGCCACATTTTTTAACAAACTGAAAATAAAATGATTCAGAAGAAAATAGTTTTTGCTAATAATTCGAAGATATCTTCCAACTTCAGCTGAGACAATTTAGGATGGAATAGCAATGATTTTTTTTGAGATGTTTTATAAATACTTTTGGTAAATTTAATTTCTTTGAGGAATCTCATTTTTAATGGTTTTTCTATGCAGCGCACATCGAGTAAACATTTGGAAAGTGCTAATTAATATGTAAATATGTAAAACACCAATTTTTAACTATAATTTTAGCTTAAAAGGCGTTAGGAGAACAGTATGTTGAGAAAAAAAATATTTGATTTTTTTTTCTTTCTGAGATAAATTAAAATTGTTTTGATATCGAAAAACAACAAAATTTCCTTTCTGTTTCTTTTTTGCGTGTAATTAAATAGTTGTCTTTAATAACATGCATTTCAGTTCACAATGTTTAAGTCAACTGCAATAATTAGTTCCTGCTTTATGACGTTTTTCGCATATACCAATGTAGCAAATACCATGTTTTATTAAATTTAAAATTTGAAACCTAAAAAAATAAAATCTTTGCAAACATTTCAGTAAAATATATTTGCTTAAAGTATTTCGCCACAATAGGATAAAAATATATTAAATAGATGCAGAAAATATGAATTGAGCAAACTCTTTTAGACACTATCATAAGTTATAAAATATGAGGGATGTAGTGAGAAGAACATATTTTTTCAGATAATTTTAGGACTGAAAATGTTATACGTATATGAAGAAAAACTGAAAAAATCTCATGCAAGATTCCTTATAGTGCTATTTTCTTACAGATTTTTCCATCGCTCTCACTTATAGATTTAGTTTTTTCTCTTTTACTATAGCTTTACTCAAAAGGAAGTTTTTCTATTAATTTTCTTAACCTTAATTAGGTAATTTTATCATAATTAAGGTACACTAACTTTTCTTTGATGAAAATGCATTGATGTATATTAAAGTTCCAGTAATTAAAATACGAAACGCAGGAAAATTTATAGTAATATTACTTAGAAGCTATTATAGGGCTTATAGATATTAATTAGCGTTAATGAAAAGCACACCTTATAAAATGTTACTTCTAAATAAAAAAGAACTTATAACTAGAGATGGAACGAAGCTTCGGCCGGGCCGAAGCTTCGGCCAATTTGCCGAAGCTTCGGTCTGGCCGAAGCATGAGTTGTGATTCAGCCGCTTCGGCTGCTTCGGCCTGAAATTTACGCAGCGAATGAAAGACAAAAGTAAAAAAGAATGCGTGATAGGGTAAGTGCTCCAGTAGTCGGCCAGTCTCCAATAGTCAGCCACAATGACATAAAACTCCTCATAAATAGTACATTTTTAATTCAAAATCAGATATGACGCATTCACACATTCATGTACTTATCCTCAATCATCAACCAGTGGCCGTTAAGTTTCGGGTACTTTTTTTTGAATTAGTAATGAGTCATTTCATTTTGAATGGTATGTCCGTCATCCAAGATTGCGATTCTGCTTATTTTTCAGGTAAGATGATTCTGTGGCCGACTACTGGAGCATTTACTAGTGTTGACAAAAGCTTGGATTTTAACATATTTTTTTTTTAATTTCTGAAACAAGTGTATGATTCACTATCAGAAAGGTTCATCCTAAAGTTTTACCTTGTTTTTGTTACTGTACTGATAGCTGAAAGTTCTAGTTTAGCCAAGATCAACAAAAGATCTTTTAAATGGCCGACTACTGGTGCTTTTACCCTACTATTATTTTGAATTCACCAAAAACTGAAGCATTTTGCATCAAGAATATTAACCCATTAATGCCTGATACTTTTTTTTTTCCAAAGATATTTTATATACTGGTTACAAACAGTGTTTAATGGACAGGAAAAATAATTTTAAAAATATCATGTAAAAAATAATTTTTTTATTAAGGAAAGAAAAATTGTCCCTTAAAAGTTACGATAGACCCCAGAGGGTACATACTTTTTTTACTAAAATTTGTTTCTGCCCACGATATAATATCTGAAAATACATTTTATAAGAAGAAATAAAATCAGCAATTAATCTAAACTGGGAAGCTGGGAATAACTTTGAAAACTTGGCGTTTTGTTCTTGAGATTGTGAACGATGTCATTTTTGATAAAGATCAAAATAAAACTGCTACAGAACACACTTTACAATGGCTATGTGCTGCAATCTGTTAATAACGAATTGCAACAATACCAAGGTATTGAGCACTATTATTTGGTTGAAATGTTCATTTTGGGGAAATTCAGACCCTTTTTTGGACAGTCCCTAAAAAGGGACGCTAGGCATTAGTGAGTTAAGATAAATATATAACACAACGTAAATAATAGTAGTAGATTGGGTAGTTCTATGGTATAATACATGATCATATCAGTTGTTTTATTATAAAACATCAACTGAACTGCAGACTGAGCTTTTCATGTTCCAAGTAGAGCTTCCTACTACTAATTTGCAATACAAAATTAGTAATGTCGTCTTTTCTTGTACTAGCAGTACAAAGCAAAACAAAACAAGAAAACTTTTAATTAGTGAAATTAATTTAAGAATGACTCAGTAAGCTGAAAATGTTGTGTAACGCTGAGAATATTAAAACATATGGAGAAAAGTATAAAACTCTACGCATTTATTATGCATTTAATCCAAAAACTTCAATGGGAGTGTGTGCCAGCCGAAGCTTCGGCCGAAGCTTCGGCTATTAGTTGGCCGAAGCTTCGGTATTCGGCGCTTCGGCCAAATGCCGCTTCGTTCCATCTCCACTTATAACGTTTGGAGAGTGATAAAAAATGCGTTTTTCAATACGATTTTTTCACAGTATGTCGGAGTAGTTTTGAAATTTTGATTGACTTCATCCATTTTTTTAAGATTACATGTGCTCTTAGAAAACTTAAAATATCTTCTCTTCTTTCGTCTTTTACACAAAAAGCAAAGTTTCAGTTTATAATACTCGGTTACTTTTAAATAGGCGTATCAAGTTTAGAAATTTTGCGTCGCCCCAATGGAAACCGTATGAAAGAAAACAGCTCAGCTCTTCTTTTTATGCACTGCTGTTGAGGCATTTCATTTGTTTTATATTTATCGAATTAAGCTTGCGCTTTTTTTTATATCCTCATATCTCAGTTATTTATCAACGTTTTCTAATAAATCTAGTCATACATAAACAAAGCAAAAAATTTTAAGAAAAAGTTGTGCTTTATTAACGTTGATTTTTTATTAGAATAATAGTTTAGGCACAAAGAAATTTTAACCGTTTGCATTCAACCATTGTTGCAAAATGTAAGTGAGGAAAAAGTTCACAGCGCCGTAATTATGACAGCCATCAGGGGAAAAGTGCGGAGAGTGGGGAATTAATTTTACTTTGAGACGCCAGTACACTGTATAGTATGAGTTTAGTAATAGGATAACGAACACATACAAAGAAGAAAAAAAAGCATCTCCAATGCATATTTTAGGTCATGAGGAATCGAAATTGTTTTATGTGAAAATTGGTTTTAAAACGTTTTTGGTTTGTCTGGCACCTTAAAATTGCCTCCATTGAATCTCATATAAATGAGCGAACAAGTTATCTTGTTGTTGTTTTTCATTTTTGTTATTTTTTTTAAAGAGAATAATTACTATTTAGATAGGTACGTTATTCTAGACAACTCGCTATTGATCATCATCATAGAAATAACCAACTATTTCTCCGCTCTGTGCGGCAACGATTAGCTCTCTTCCACTCAGGCGATCTTACATTGATACCTGGTGTGGGAAAGATCTACCACTACTCCACATGTATCACCGAGGCATCACGCTGAAAAGGTAGTTAGTGGTTCAGCAAAGTATTTGCAATGAATTCCATGCAGCTTAACGGTTAGTATCGCTATCTTCCTATGAAACAATCCAGCCTCAATCTGTGTCAAAGGAAAAAAACTGCGTCTCCCGTGCCATCCTATAACATCAATGTAATGCTCCATGCTAAAATATAAGGTGCGGACATGAGTAATGACATTTTCGTAGCTAATATAACTTGATTTTGGCTGATTAGTTCCTCCTATGTTGTACTATCTGCGTTCGTCATCTTTGCACGGCTAATCTCGTAAATAAAGTGATGTCAAATGACGCATTTACAAAAAAATCAGGCTTTATTGAAATATAATAAAAAAGATAAAGTTTCCTATCAACTTGTAAAAAAGCACAATTTCAGTACTGATAGCACAGGTCTGCAATGGATGTTTTGCATGGATGTTTTGACTGATTATAATGCTTTTTGGTGTGCTGAATCCGAATATGAGCTTCATTTTTTTCTATCACGTACAGTTTTTTTGAAATACGCGAGGACTTAATTGTCAAAGTCCAAAAATAAAAGTTACTAGCTGCGTGGCCCGGCGTTGCACGGGCTTTAATGTAGTGAAGTCAGTTTGAGAAAACTACTCGCCGCCAAGGCGGCTCGCCTTAAAAGTAGTGAGGAAAGTTTAAACAAAATACTCGCCCGCCTTTAAAGTACCCAGGGAAGTTTCAACAAACCTACTCCCCGCTAAAGTGGCTCGCTGAAAAGCTTTCCTGCATCAAAAAGTCAATCGAATCATTTGCACATGCTTCCTCAGAAATAAAGACGATGTCAAGTAGCGCATACGGGTCATTCCATGTCAAGTGATCCAACGTTTTTTACCTTACATTTTTGTATTTCTTTCACATTTGGCTCATCAATTGTACCCCTTGAGATAATCAAAAGTCTCAATTTATCTCTATTATTTTTTCATTTATGAGACTTTGAACTTTGGAAAAACCCTCGTTTTTCCATGGATAAGGGTACATAAAAGGGACCATAACTCGGCACCAACATGGTACATGGCATTTTAAAGTACGTTAGTTGCCGCTTAATCTGATATGCAACATAAGTAATTTGATAAAAATTTTCTTTTTCAAAAAATGAAATTTAAATTTCAAATTCAAATTTCTCGAAAAACATATAATGAATTTTTTTGAAAAAATTCTCAAAAATTCTTGTGTATTTCATCTATGTTTGTACAAATTTTCAGACTGGGATCTCAATGGGATCATATTTTTTTGAATTTTTGAATAAAACTGTATAGGAAAAAAATGATATTTTTTAGATTCTATTTATTTAAATACTAAGTTCTCTTGCTTGTGATGGTCTAAAAAGTAGTGAACAAACATGAATATGTTTAAAGTGAGCTAGCATGAGCTTATAGATTTGTCAGGTTCACCCCCTCACCCCTTCCTCCCCCGCACAACCTCTCTTTTTTAATTCAAAATTGTTTAAAATGTTAAAAAAAAACTCTTTGATACAAAATGAATAGTAAACTTTTTTAAAGTTGGTAAATGAGTTTCCTTATAACTAGACAAAGTATCCCTCTCCTCCACCCAAATATACCATTAACGCTGTACTATTATGACGTCTAACCTGGGGATTGAATTGACTATTATTTTTACTCTAGGTAAGTGAGCTAGCATTAACTTGTAGATTGGTCAGCTCCCCCTCCCTTCCTTCCTGACCCAACCATTTTCCCCCCAAACTGTTTAAAATGCTAAAAAAAGCTTCTTTGATACAAAATGAACAGTAAACTTGTTTAAAGTTGATAAATGGGCTTCCTTATAACAAGGCAAAGTACAACCTTTCCCCCACCCAAATATACCATTAACGCTATACTAATATGACGTCTCACCTGGGGATTGATTTGAGGATTATTTTCCCCCTAGGTATATATTTTTTTTCAGACGAAGTGTTTCGTTTTCAATCCGAGCTTCACAAAGTGTACTTCCATTCAAAATCTGAATTTAAACTTATGGTTCATTTCATCCCCTCTCCCAGCACCAATCTTCAATTTTGAAGGGAGGGAATAAATGGGTCGCCCCAAGATCATAGCAAACAGCAAAATAGCACTGTTTCCCCTTGTTCTCATAATGTTTTTCCATTATTTTTATACAAAACTGAAAAGAAATTAAAGTGTCACGTTATATGTCAGTCCCTATCATTGCCTTTAATTTCTCTTATTGGACAAAGCTCATGAACTAATAGGAAAGAGTAACAAACAGAACAAACTGAAACACTACCAGACATCAGTAGAGACTAAGGCTTTGAAGTGGGGCTAGACGGGATGATAAAAAAAATAAAAGTTTGGAGTGGAAAGGTAGAGTAAGGGGGGGGGAGCAATCTGTAAAGAAGTTAAACAACATGTGAGGTTGTGCTCAAAAAAATCAGTGTTTGTTTAATATATATGTGTAGATATATCTTGCTGCATTACTTTCCTTCACAACAAAATGAAAAAAAAAAAAACACAAACAATTAAAAAAATTAAATAACAGCTGCACACTAGATAATGTGGGAAGATAATTATGTTGACACAGACATATGATCTGATATTTTGATTTAATTTCAGTTTTGTGCGAAAAGAATAGAAAAAACAATGAGAACAAGGAGAAACAGTGCTATTTTGCTGTTTGCTATGATCTTGGGGCGACCCATTTATTTCCTCCCTTCAAAATCGAAGATTGGTTCTGGGGTAGAAGATGAAATGACTCATAAAGTTAAATTTCAAATATTGAATGGAAGTACACTTTGAAGTTCGGATCGAAAAGAAACACTTCGTCTGAAAAACAAGATATATACCTAGGGTGAAAATAATCCTCAACTCAATCCCCAGGCTAGCCGTAATATTAGTATAGTGTGAATGGTATATTTGGGTGGGGAGGGGGATACTTCGTCTAGTTATAAGGAAACCCATTTCTCCACTTTAAATAAGTTTACTATTCATTTTGCATCAAAGAGTTTTGTTTTTTTTAAAACATTTTGAACAGTTTTGAATTAAAAAAAAAGTGGTTGTGCGGGGAAGAAAGGGGTAGGTGGGTGAACCTGACAAATCTATAAGCTCATGCCAGCTCACTTTAAACATATTCATGTTTGTTTACTACTTTTTAGATCATCACGAGCAAGAGAACTTAGTATTTAAATAAATAGAATCTAAAAAATATCATTTTTTTCCTATACAGTTTTATTCAAAAATTCAAAAAAAAAAAATGATCCCATTGAGATCCCAATCTAAAAATTTGTATTAACATAGATGAAATACATAAGAATTTGAGAATTTTTTCAAAAAAAATCATTATATGTTTTTCGAGAAATTTAAATTTTTGAAAAAGAAAATTTTTATCAAATTAGTCATGTTGCATATCAGATTAAGCGGCAACTAATGTACTTTAAAATGCCATTTACCAAATCGTTCTATCTATATTTCGTGCCGAGTTATGGTCCCTTTTATGTACCCTTATCCATGGAAAAACGAGGGTTTTTCCAAAGTTCAAAGTCTCATAAATGAAAAAATAATAGAGAAAAAAATTCAAAAATTGAGACTTTTGATTACCTCAAGGGGTACAATTGATGAGCCAAATGTGAAAGAAATACAAAAATGTAAGGTAAAATTTTTCTCAGATTTTGGATCACTTGACGTGGAATGACCCACACTTATCAGTCTCCCTAAATAACAAATAAAATTCCTTACCAAAAACAATTAATCCAAACCGCTTGCTTCCTGTAAAATTAATTGCAGAATTCTAAACGAAAAAGTAGTTTTGATATTCGGATCGCAGCCAAAAAAAGTCCCTTCCAAAAACAGCAATTGCAATTTTATTTAAAAACACATTTTCAAAATGGTACCATAGAAAAAATATGAGGCAGGAATTCAAGTGAAATACCATTGCAATCGCTTCGAGGCGATCGCAAATTGCAATCGCTACTGGAAGTCAAATTACATTAGAATCGCATCTCGTAGCGATTGCAACGTATCCAAATTTGGGAATTTGCGATTGCAATGGTGAGTTGCGATCGTCCTTGTTTCACTTGAATTCCTGCCTAGGTCATTAATTAGAATAAAAACAATTGTTAGAACTTTGTTGTAACACGTATTCAAAATGACAACGGAAAAAAATAACTCTTTAATATTTAAACGTTCAATAATTTAATTGACGTTTTAATTTAAAATGGCAACCGGAACGAAATTGATAACTTGGAATTTTAAATAGTTCCCTAATTTAATTAACGTTTTAATTCAAAATGGCAACCAGTAAGAAATAAATGTCTTGGTATTTTTGATAGTTCAATAATTTAATTTACGTGTTTATTCAAAATGGCAGCGGTAAGAAATAAATGTCTTGGATTCTTAAATAGTTCAATAGTGGTCTCACAAGTCAGTGGCCGAGCGGTCTAAGGCGTATAGCCGACAACTCTTAGACGGTGGGTTTGGCTCCCACAATAGCTCCGGATGTAATTTCCTTCCTTTGTGATGTAATTCTTTCATACATTGTCTGTACAAGATATATGTAATAAAAATCATATGTAACGGAGGCAAAACACTAGATTGTAGTCCTCATCAAAAAACCTGGGCATTAGCCCCAAACGAAACGAAATAGTTCAATGATTTAATTAACGTTTTAATTCAAAATGGCAACGGTAAGAAATGAATGTCTTGGGAATTTTAAATAGTTCAATAATTTAATTAACGTTTTTATTCAAAATGACAAAGGAAAGAAATAAATGTCTTGGAATTTTAAAAAGGCAAAACATTTAATTAAGATCTCAGCTAATTAACGTCGTAGAATTACGCGGTTGGTCTTATTGTCTTCCTTAGAAAATTTCGAGTCGAATGGTACTATGTTTGATTCTCTACTCTCAGTGGTTTTTGAGGAGTTCAAGCTTCAGACGGACAGACAGACAGACAGACGCGACCAGATTTTAATAGTATTAACTAGCTGCATGGCCCGGCGTTGCACGGGCTTATGTAGTGAAGGCAGTTTCAACAAACTACTCGCTACCAAGGCGACTCGCCTTTAAAGTAGTGAGGAAAGTTTAAACAACCTACTCGCCGTCAACGCGGCTCGCCTTTACAATAGCGAGGAAAGTTTCAACAATCTACACGCCACCAAGGCGGCTCGCCTTTGAAGTACCAAGGAAAGTTTCAACAAACAGTTCCCCGCTAAAGTGGCTCGCTAAAAAGCTTTCTTGCATCAAAAAGTCAATCGAATTATGTGCACATGCCTCCTCAAAAATAAAGACGATGTCAAGTAGCGCATACTTAGTTCTCTCCCTGAATAACAAATGAAATTCCACACCAAAACCAATTATTTCAAACCGCTTTCTTCCTGTAAAATTAATTGAAAAATTCTAAACGAAAAAGTTGTTTTAATATTTGGATCAATGTCAAAAAAATATCCTTCTAAAAACATCAAATGCAATTTTATTTAAAAATACATTTTCAAAATGGTACCAGGGAAAAAATATAAGTCAATAATTAGAATAAAACAATTGTTAGAACTTTGTTGTAACACGTATTAAAAGTGACAACGGAAAAAAAATAACACTGTTGAATTTCAAAAAGTTCAATAATTTAATTACCGTTTTAATTTAAAATGGGAACAGAACGAAATAAATGTCTTGGAATTTTAAATAGTTCAATAATTTAACGTTTTAATTTAAAATGGCAAAGGTAAGAAAAAAAAAGTCTTGGGCAGGGATTCAAGTGAAACAGTCGATCGCACATTACAATCGCTACTGGAAATGAATTACATTAGAACGTTTCTTGATAAAAACATCGTGACGTTTGCCTATGTAAAACGAGCTGGATAAAACGTCACAGCCTACTTGGCGAATAAGAGGAGATCGCTGAGTGCTTGTGAGCTCTTATTGGCTCCACCCGTAGTGACGTCATGCCAAGTTAAGTTGATGATAATGTAATTCACTTCCAGTAGCGATTGCAATTCGAAGCGATCGCAGTGCTGTTTCACTTGAATCCCTGCCTTGGAATTTTAAATAGTTCAATAATTTAATTAACGTTTTAGGCAGGAATTCAAGTGAAACAGGCGATCGCAAATTACAATCGCTACTGGAAATGAATTACATTAGAACGTTTCTTGATAAAAACATCGTGACGTCAGCGTGACGTTTGCCTATGAAAAACGAGCTAGATAAAACGTCACAGCCTACTTGGCGAATAAGAGGAGATCACTGATTGCTTGTGAGCTCTTATTGGCTCTACCCGTGGTTACGTCAGTGCCAAGTTAAGTTGATGATAATGTAATTCACTTCCAGCAGCGATTGCAATTCGAAGCGATTGCAATGGTGTTTCACTTGAATCCCTGCTTTAGTTCAGAATGGAAACGGTAAGAAATAAATGCCTTGGAATTTTGAAAAGTGCAAGAAATTTAATTAAAGTTTTAATTCAAAATGGCAATGGAAAGAAATAAATGTCTTGGAATTTTAAAAGCGCAAAGAATTTAATTTACGTTTTAATTAATAACTCAGCTAATTAGCGTCGTAGAATTACGCGGTTGGTCTTATTGTCTTCCTTAGAAAATTTCAGATCGAATGGTACTATGTTTGAGTATCTACTCTCCGCGGTTTGAGAAGTTCAAGCTTCAGACGGACAAACAGACAGACAGACGCGGACATATTCTAATAGTATTAACTAGCCGTGTGACCCGGCGTTGCACGGGCTTTAATATAGTGAAGACAGTTTGAGAAAACTACTCGCCGCCAAGGCGACTCGCCTTTAAAGTAGTGAGGAAAGTTTAAACAACCTACTCGCCGCCAAGGCGGCTTGCCTTTAAAGTACCAATAAAAGTTTCAACAAACTACTCCCCGCTAAAGCGGCTCGCTAAAAAGCTTTCCTGCATCAAAAAGCCAATCGAATTACTTGCACATGCTTCCTCAGAAATAAAGACGATGTCTAGTAGTGCATGCTTAGCACTCTTCCTAAATAAAAAATTAAAATTCGTTACCAAAAACAATTATTTCCAAAACGCTTTCTTCCTGTTAAATGATTTGCAAACTTTTAAACGAAAAAGTTGTTTTAATATTTAGAGCGTGGAACCAAATTGTATGAATACTACTGATTTTGAATTTTATGGAAGCATGAGGAGGAGGAAGAGACACTGAAATAATTATCGATCCTTACAGTAACTTTGCTCTAACTTAACACGAAATTGAATGTTTGTGGTATATATATATATATATATATATATATATATATATATATATATATATATATATATATATATATATATATATATATTAGGGTGATTCAGAAATGTATGGAAAAAAATAAACTTTGTATTTTTGTGCGTCTTACCCTCTTATTTTGTGACACTATATACACTGATTATTTGTGCAAAATTTTGACAAAATATATTAATATTTAGAGGTCGCTCAAACGCCTTGAAATTTCGTGATATTGACAAAAACGTGAACCTAAATGATATCTATGGAAAAAAGTAGCCTTTGTTTTTTTGTACGTCTTACCCTCTTATTTTGTGCCACTGTATACACTGATTATTTGTGCAAAATTTTGACAAAATATATTAATATTTAGAGGTCGCTCAAATGCCTTGAAATTTCGTGATATTGACAAAAACGTGAACGCAAATCATCTATGGAAAAAACTAGCCTTTGTACTTTTGTTCGTCTTACCGTCTTATTTAGGCCTTTATATACACTGAATTATTCGCCCAAAGTTTTAGTAAACTATATTTACATTTAGGAGTACTTCAAATTTTGTGATAGTGGCACAAATGCGAACGTAAATAATAATAATACAGTTACTTTATTGCTTTTTTATATCTCTAAAGAAAAAAAGCTTGCAAGTGATAGTCTTAACAAATGCTTCAATACGGGCCATGCCAAGCTCCGTATTGTCGTTTACAATCCTCAGTTTCTTTGGTAGTACAAAGCTTTGTTGGTTTTTAGCTATCTTGAAAATTCTTATGCTCAGGATCCATAAGCTGATATATTTTGAGTTTCTTCTTTACATGAATAAGGACGCTGAAAATGCTCCAAATCATTTCTCAGTGCTTGCACAAAAAGGTTGCTGGGAACACAGCTCTTAGATATTCTTTCCCATTAACGATAAGAATGTGAAAGAAATCACATTCATATGTTACGAATACCTTTTCTTTGTCCGGCTGCAAGTTTAAACTGATAAGTTATGGTGAAATATCCATAACTTGAAGCCATAAAGAATCTTGACTATGATTGAATACTTGACTATGATTGTGAAACCGCTTAAAAAGCAGTATTGTAGATCCAATGGCAGCGGATAGTTCCACGCAATTGTGTGAACACAGCATTTCACGTTGCACGCAATCAAATACCCCAATTCTACCTATTTCTTGGTTTATCGGTTAAAATACTGAGAGACCCAGGCTAGAATAGACTTCGGTCGTAATCGCACACAAAACACAATGTCTAAAATATAATGGCGGAAAGCACAATATAAAAGTTGCTTTCCTAGTTTTTTTTCTCAAGTTCAAATATGCTCCAACTTGAGTAGCGGCACTGCATGTCGTATCGAAACACATACCACGTACGAGCTTAGTAAGTTCCCATTTATCTAACTGGTTATCGTACAGCAGCATTTGCCGTAGCAATTCCAGTGCCTGACTAACTTATTAGAACCCAGAAGTAAATCATCACTGCTTGTGGTCCTGATACTAATACTGGAATGAAACCCTACTAATATTGGTATGAAACCCGCCGATTCTCCTTCATTTTCCCAATATATTTTGCATAAGTGTTTCGTTCCAGTGAAATATCAAAGGAAGTCATAGATTTAAACGACTTTTGTAAGTTAACGGCCGATTCAGAGCGAATAGTTTGCCTTTACCTTATGGACGTTGTCAAATCCTCCCCATTTTGACCCATACTTTGTACTGTAGCAGCTACTATCAAAGTGGCTTTCTGTCACTTATATTGGGCCCTGTCTAGAGTGAATGCTAGGTGTTTTAGCCGAGTAAACTCATACACCTCAAACACCTGAAAAAAAAACTGAAACCACAGCCCGAGCTTGCAGCTACATTTTCTACCCAAACTCAGGTAAGAGATGATGCAGCTTTGGAGCAGGGGGGGGGGTCATTACAACTCACTTTGAGCTATTATTTTAATGACTAATTACTTAATGGGGTAAAATAACATTTTAAATTATTCCGTTTTATATGAAGAATAATATTTCGGGTAATGAAGTTATATACTCCAACTCTCGAAATTTCTAATTTTCAACAGAATTCGATCGCGTTGAGCGACCTCTAAATATTATTCAATTGAGCTAAAATTTTACATACATCACATTCATATATAGTGTAAAAAAACTGCGGGGTAAGACCAAAGAAATTCAAAAAAATTTTTTTTTTGAATCACCCTAAAATATATATATATATATATATATATATATATATATATATATATATATATATATATATATATATATATATATATATATATATATACCTTATATGAATTTAACTGTTGTTAGAAATGTTTGAAAATATTAAAGGGAATGAAAATTGAGTTTTTTACTGGAAGAAACACTCATAGTTGCCGCACAAAAATAGAATCGGGGAAGAAAGATTTGACTTTTCATCTTATGGTAAACATTTCTTAGAACTTGCTTGCAACAATTTTGCAATTTTTCATTCTCAGACTTTTGAACTCTTTCCAAGTGTAAGAAAGATACACGCCCTTCCTGTCATATTTTCCTTTTATATCCTAGAAAACACGAAAAAAAAAGAAAGAAAAAAGAAGTATCGTAATACAATACTGTAAATATATAGTGAATGACTGAACTTTTTTTTTTTGCTTTCAACAATACTATAACATAGTATATTTTTAGACAACGAGATCTTCTGTTTCTCGCATTGAAAAGGAAATAATAAAAAATATTGCCATCTAGGTACAGTCGCTTTTTATAAAAGATTCAACAAAACAAGCTCTGAGAGGACTTGAGTCTTGCCTCTTTAAAACTACTTCAAAAGAAATTTCTTTTGATGTTTCTTAAGTACAGAAATGTAAGAAAAGAAGGAGCAATATTGCCCCATCATAAAAAGATTTTCATTTTTTTTTCTTATCATGCAGACAAACTTTCTGATAAATTGGTACACAAGTTTAGAATTCTAATTCTTACTATTTCATTTAGAATTAAATACATGTATGCATTACATTAGAAAGCATTTTTTTACAATGCATACTTTAAACGAAATCCTTCGAATTTTTATTTTCTTCTGAATAGTATTTAACCAGCAAGAAAAAAAAGCAAAGGTTACACCATTAGCTAAATATGCTAGAAGATTTAAAAACATTATATCAACGTTAGCATGCACTTGTTTTATATGTAATTTCTATTCTCAATGTTTTTTTTTTCTATCTGATTCACCATCTATTCCTTCTTTCTCTTAAATTAGAGCACAATTTATACAACATTTTCGTAGGTTAGGGTTTTTACTCATCCGTATTTGTGAGTAAATTTGCGCATTTTATGCAATGGTTTGTTTCTTTGCTTGTCTAAATGATTTGTGGTTTAGTGGCTTCAACTAGCAGGTGTCTCAGTTTTATGATCTACCCTTTTTGCTTAGAGATACTTTTGAGAGAATTTCAGTTACTGTTTTTTGGAATTATTAAAGCTTTGGAAGCTGCTGTTTTGGCTCGTATCACTTTCAGAAGACTCGTGTGATTGCATCCGCAGTTCGTCCTTTGAGTTGAACTTTGTAGTAATAATGAATGATTGTGTTTGCGTGTTTTTTTTCTTAACTCTCAAAATAAGTACATATCGTATTAATTTGCTCTCTTAGTATTTATAGATCCCATACTTATTTTTGATACAATTAGAAAGGCAACAAAACAAAATCAAAACGAGCACAATACTAAAAAAAGATTCTGAAACGTACAGGTGCGATGCAAAGTATCTCGTGGTATTTTCTTCGAAAAAATTTAACGAAGAAATTTTGAACATAAATTTTCTGTTGATTAAAAAAAAAGATAATGTATTCAGCATAATTAGCATGTACACATGCAAAAGAATCCTTTTAATTGTTCACTATTTCCCTGTCAAAACCTTATTGCAGTTTTTCTTTTGCATCTTATATTTATACGTTTCTTCTTGAAACATTAAATTAATAATATTTCTTGCCACTGCATCTTATACATTTGTTTATTGTTCTTTTCCCTTAGATGAGTGTGACCTATAAAAGACATACCTTTATTTGTTGGATTGCGTGCGCGAATGTTACAAGGTTTGCTGTTCATTAGTTAATTTTATTCAAAGTTCTGTAAAGGTAGACTTCGTTTTGATGAATAACATTTCAAATTCAAACAGAGCAAAACATCTTGGGAAAAATTCGCCAAAGCTGAATACGTAACTACTAATTCAGAGATTCAATTAAAATATTCAAACAAATACTGCAATAAAAAAATGAAACGTTTCTGGAAAATAACGGGCAGTAGATGTGTCTAATTTCTGCCAGTAACATGTCTGAAAAAAAAAAAAAAAAAAACAGGAAGGTTTCCGCTAAAAGTTTGTAACCTTTTTGAGAAATTCGGAAACTTTCCCATTAAAAGGCAGTTACCTTAAGGTAATAAATCGGGGAAAAACTTAGATTTATGGTCACATCTCGGAATCTTCCTGTTGTATCAGAAATGCCTTTGATACAGCTTAGAAAATATGTGCAAAGCTATGGCAACAATTGCAAGCAAATAGCAAAATAGCTTAATTGCTTTCAGAGCTAGTTTCCAGAAACTGCATACGGCCTTATTTGGGACGAAACCACACTGGATATGGTGGAATCGAATCGAAGGCCATGCACATAAATATTTCAGATATACCTTCCAACAGGTAGCTAAAAATATTTTTCACAGCTTAGAGAAGTGCGCATTCATGGAACTTCTATCAATTCATATAACTTTCTTGCAAATAAACTTGATTTTCACTGTAAATAGCTGGAAACCCGTGAAATCCTGGAACCTAACCCAGAAATAATCTGTAACGTTTCAGAATTTTTTTACTGTGTGTTGGAAAGGTTTTTTTGACGGAACTGTTGGAAAAATTCTGTTCTCATGTCGTCTTTTTGCTTCAATAACGACACAACGTAAGTATGCTCATTAGGGTGGAGCGAAAAAAAATAAATTTTTGATATTCGTAAACGGGTAACTTTCATTTACTGTGAATGAGGATAAGTAACAATTCTGTAAAATATTTCACTTTTGCGACGTCATCTTTAGTCTGCGCATTTGGCCTAAAGTTTTAAAATTTGATTTTTTTAATATTTTTCAAAATTTTAAAAAAATATTAAAAATGATAAAACTAGTGATGGGTGGATATTAAATGGAAGAAAAAAGTTTGAAATATACAAGGAATTCTTTCAAACCATTTTAAATTATGATTTCAGTCTGCGCATTAGGCCCAAAGTTCATCAAATTTCCCAAAATTTCTATTATTTTCAACATTTTTTAACTCAGTTTTTCCTCTCAATATTCACTTGAAGTGTCTTCAAACCTGTTTTTGTTCATTTTGTTATTACTTTGCACTCTGCAACTCTTCGCTAGCTCATGTGGAACTACCCAGGACTCACCACGAGGAGGTGACCGTACTTCTAGTCCTACACGTGAGCCCTTCTTTCCAACCAATGCGAGCCCGGATTTATATTTCTTAGATACGTCTTTAAAAGTTAAATTCTTCCTTTGTGTCGTAAATTGATCTAATATTTCTATCAGATATCCTCGTTTTTACTAAACTTTTTCTTTTCCTGTAATTACATACCAATTTTGAAGAGCTTGTGACCTATTTGACAGCTCTTTCAACTGATTGAGTCTTGAATGGAAGTTTAAAAAGAGCGCATTCAGAAATCATATTTAAATTCTCAGTTTCCAGTAATCTTTGTAAATATTGTGTTGTTAAATTACGTATAAAAGGTGGCCTTGTAATTTCCACATCATGACAAGAAAACATATCGATACATTCTGGCTTTTGATTAATGTATGTAATGTATGAAAATATATTTTTATCTATTTTTGGGATCTGTAGCATTCTCACTTGTTTGCTTGTTTGTTTTCTAGATTGAGCGTTGACAATACGATTTAAAACAAGTTTCTTTGTATGCTCTTTCTTATAAACTAACTAGATTATTACCGGCGTTGCCCGGGTGCTTATTAATACAACATAGCTCTAAAAATATTTTTGAATGAATTCTATCTACATGGGAATATAAAAACTTATTTCATGCTAAAATGAAATAGGTGAGCTTTAAATTGATAATTCATTGTTAACCGTAATCTTTGTTGGAAAATACTCCTATTTAAACGTGTTACATTTTATCAATTTGTATGCTTAAAGGCTTACCTCTATTACTCTATCTATTCAAAGGTGAAAGAAAATGGCTATTTTGAGACAAAAAGTTTGAATTTTGTGCTTTTGGATTTTTTTAAAATTTCAAAACCCCGACTATGTGAATTTTAGTGCATCAAGGAACCTCTGCCAATTTTGTTGAAAATCCGACGAAAACTGTGGATTTGCATAAGGAACAAACATACATACATCCATTTTTATATGTATAGATAACAACATATTTCTAGGGTGCAAAGTATACATTGTTTTGAATGGATGTGAATACAATTTTTTGCTTTTTCCCGGAGAGATAAGTATAACTCTTTATAATCTCGCACAAATTTAAAGCTAAATTAGTAAGGTATGCACTTCACCCTAAAAGAGCTAGGACACTTTTATCGCGAAAGTTATTAACTCTTTTAAAAATTATAGTCTAAAGATTATGTTTGCTGTAGATAACCATCTGGCTTGGGAAAGCTTTGTTTCATAATTTTTTGGATATTTTCCCAGTTAAAACTATCTTTCTCATCTCATGAAGTTACTGTTGCTCAGTACTTGAATCATTTTTATTGCCAAAATCGATCTGATCAACGACAAATTCTATAGGTTCAGTTCCAATTGAACTGATTTGAAAGTATAAATGTTGCTTAGTTTCTCCCAACACGCCCAAAAAATCACTTTGGTCCACTGGTAGGTCCATCAAGCTTTTGCAAAAAATGTCGCAAATTAAGTTTATTCAAATGTAATTGGCAAATATCCCGTTACAGAGGTCTATCAAGTTTTTCTTCCAGTTTCCGTATTACACCTTTGTATTTTCCTGTCTTTGTAGAGCATCCATCAAAAACAATGCAAACAATATCTATTCAAAGAAACATTTTATTGTTCCTGAATTGTCTAAAAAATGCTGTTGTGTGCTCTCATTGGTTGGAAGCAAAGGGAGCGCGGGTGGCACCGAAAGTGCGGCCACCTCCTCGTGGTGAGTCCTGGGTAGTTCCACATGAGCTAGCGAAGAGTTGCAGAGTGCAAAGTAATAACAAAATTAACAAAAACAGGTTTGAAGACACTTCAAGTGAATATTGAGAGGAAAAACTGAGTTAAAAAATGTTGAAAATATCAGAAATTTTGGGAAATTTGATGAACTTTGGGCCTAATGCGCAGACTGAAATCATAATTTAAAATGATTTGAAAAAAATCCTTGTATATTTTAAACCTTTTTCTTCCATTTAATACCCACCCGTCACTAGTTTTATAATTTGTAATATGTTTTTAAAAAAATTGAAAAATATTAAAAAAATCAAAAATTTCAAAACTTTAGGCCAAATGCGCAGACTAAAGATGACGTCGCAAAAGTGAAATATTTTACAGAATTGTTACTTATCCTCATTCACAGTAAATGAAAGGTACCTGTTTACGAAAATCAAAAATTCATTTTTTTCGCTCCACCCTAATGCTCATTAGCCTACTTTCCCGTTAAAAATAAAAGAAAGACGAAAAAAGTATTAAAATTGGCTTAATGCATCTAAAAAATATCGCCAAGTCCAAAAAAATATCGCCAAGTTAAAAAAAATATCGCCAAGTCCAAAAAATATCGCCAAGTTAAAAAAAAAAAAAAAAGGTAAAATGAATATCGAAAAATTAAAAATTTGAAAGTAGGGTATTGAGATGGGGAATTTGTGCGTCGGTCGGTCGGTCGGTCGGTCTGTCGGTCTGTCCCCCCCTAATAACTTTTGAATGAATATTCCGATTTGGACAAACTTTTTTTTGTTGGAAAGATCTCGGCGAGTACAGCTCATTCCCATATTTGATTTTTCGATTTGAACAATTTTTGGTTCAACTTTGAGCCGTTCAAACAACCTGTCCCGCGATGCTAACTTTTTAGTTATCAGTCCGATTTGAACAAACTTTTTTTTGTTCGAAAGATCTTTTCAAGGATACTTCATTCCTGTATCTACATTTTCGATTTGAACAATTTTGGTTCAACATTGAACCGTTCAAGCAACCTTTCCCCCCTAATAACTTTTGAATGAACATTCCGATTTGAACAAACTTTTTTTTGTTGGAAAGATTTCGGCGAGTACAACTCATTCCCATATTTGATTTTTCGATTTGAAGAATTTTTGGTTCAACTTTGAACCGTTCAAACAACCTGTCCCGCGATGCTAACTTTTTAGTTATCAGTCCGATTTGAACAAACTTTTTTTTGTTCGAAAGATCTTATCAAGGATACTTCATTCCCGTATTTACATTTCCGATTTGAACAATTTTCTGTTCAACATTGAACCGCTCAAGCAAGCTGTCACCCCTAATAATTTTTGAGTGAACAGTCCGATTTAAATGAACTTTTTTTTTGTTCGAAGGATCTCAGCAAGGATACTTCATTACAGTATTTAAATTTTCAATTTGAACATTTTTTCGTTCAACATTGAACCGTTCAAGCAACCTTTCCCCACCTAATAACTTCTGAGTGAACCATCCGAATGGAATAAACTTTTTTTTGTTTGAAAGATCTCGGAGAGGTTCATTCCCTTATTTCGTTTTTTGGTTTGAACCATTTTTCGTTCAATATTGAACCGTTCAGAAAAAAATTTAACATTAGCGCCTACGGGGAATTTAAGTTGAATGTTGATCCTGGAACTTAAAGTCGGATTTCCTTTTAAACTAACTTTGTAAAAAAATGGTTTTGATAAATAATGTTTGTAAAGTACTTTTCTGAATAATCTTCTGTGAGGACTCCACAAACATGGCGGAAATGTAGGCTCAGAAAAAAATGACTGACTGTGCAGACGATTTTTTGTTTATTTATTCATTTGTGTTATTTTATTTATTACTATTATTTTTTTTTTGGCAGACGATTTTTTTTGTAACAAAAGTGTTTCATTCACGAGAGCATTTTATTTATTTATATTTAACAACTGGCAACGGTTTAAAAGTGAAAATCGAGACATTTTATCGACGGACGCGTTTTTTTTCCTTTCTTTGATAAAATGTGTTTTGATGTCCTTTGTACTTTTAATTTTTTTTTTTTTTTGAAAACGATTGAGGAATTTTTCTACGGAAGAACTGTAACAGTTACATTCTTTAAAAGGTGCGACAAAACTTCATTTATTCATTTATTTACTTTTTATGTCTCTATTTCATCTGATGAGAGGGGTATATTTTGCTTTTAGAAATCAGCTTTAAGTGCTAAAAAGGTATGTTTGACATAATGTTTAGTCTCAGATGATCAAGAGAATAATGATCAGATGCTAGAATGCCGATGTCGATGTACGGGAAAGTAGGCTTGTTTAGTTCTTGACAGAACTTCTTGTTACCATTTGCAATGCTGAATCAGTATAAACTCTTTTCTTTAAGATAACGTTATTTTACATGGAAGTATAATCTTTCGTAGATTGATATACCAAAACCATGGATTTAAAGCTACAAGAAAGAGTTGATATAGAATTTCTGTCGAAAGAAAGTCGTGTTTTAAAGGAAATCCAATTTCGCTTGAAAAAATTTATGGGGATTCTGTGATGGACTTAAGAGTACTGTGCGGTGTTGGTTGAAAAAGTTTCATAACAGAAGTTTTAGATAAACCAATAAGTAGCCAGCCAACAATACACTAGGTGGCCAAAAGTATCCGGACACTTTCAAAAATTTACATTTTTAGATATAACTCGAGAAATAAGTGATCAATTGTTCTTTAACTTTAGTCATACAAAATATATTCTTCACCGAACATTTCCAAGTTGAAATTAAATTACCCTTGCATTTGGGGGACGATAAGAAGGGGGGTCGAAAGAAAAACCGCTTTTTGACCATAACTCTTTGAAAATAGCTCGGAATAAGCTATGCATTTCAGTAATTAATTAGCATACTATGTATAATTACTGTACAAATTCAAATGAACGTACCACTCTTACTTCCGAAGATATGAAACATTTTAAAAAAAACGGCAATTTTATTTGAAGGGTTTTTGCTCATAACACGCAGGGTTTTTGATCAAACCTTATCAAAACTTCAGGAAAGATGATTAAATACAAGAGAAAGAACATACTAAAATGGTTTTTAAAAATATTAAAAATCCGATGAGATATGAACGTTAAAAGGAAATAATTTTGCACGGCGCATGCGCGAAAGACAGAAATTTATAACTACAAAAATATTGTAGCCTGGTGTATACTGCATCTTATAAAAAAAGTTCCAGTTGAATATCGTAAAAATTGAAAAAGATATCAGCGTATCCACTAGTGAGCTGTAATTCATTCATTTGCAGTCAATTCATAAATGGAGAGGGGGTGTTCACAAATAGTGTGGGGACAATCGAGCATATTTTTCAATGTTAAATTGTATACTGTTTAAAAATTTATATTTGGCATAGAAGTCACATTTCGCCCATTTGGCCAAAAAGACCTTATAAGTAGGTGGCCAAAAGTATCCGTAGACCCCCTGAAACGTTGGTTTTGAAAGCTGACGAAATAACCTTTATTTTAAAAATAGCTCTTTGTGGACAGACCCTCACTATGTATGTATTGTCTGCGAATGAATGAAATACAGTTCACTAGATCGCTGATATCTTTTTCAATTTTCATGATATTCAACTGGAACTTTTTTTATAAGATGCAGTATATACCAGGCTACAATATTTTTGTAGTTATAAATTTCTGTCGTTCGCGCATGCGCCGTGAATTTTTTTTTCCTTTTAACGTTCATATCTCATCGGATTTTTAATATTTTTAAAAACCGTTTTAGTATGTTCTTTCTCTTGTATTTTGTCATCTTTCCTGAAGTTTTGATAAGGTTTGATCAAAAACTCTGCGTGTTATGAGCAAAAACCCTTCAAATTGCCGTTTTTTAAAAAATGTTTCATATCTTCAGAAGTAAGGGTGGTGCGTTCATTTGAATTTGTATAGTAATTATACATAGTATGCTAATTAATTACTGAAATGCATAGCTTATTCCGAGCTATTTTCAAAGAGTTATGGTCAAAAAGCGGTTATTCTTTCGACCTCCCTTCTTATCGTCTCCCAAATGCAAGGGTAATTTAATTTCAACTTGGAAATATTCGGTGAAGCCTATATTTTGTATGACTAAAGTTAAAGAACAATTGATCAGTTATTTCTCCAGCTTTATGTAAAAATGTGAATTTTTGAAAGTGTCCGGATACTTTTGGCCACCTAGTGTATCAGGCACAGCTGAAATTTGAGACCGTGGTGATGAATGGATTCGATTTGACACGTTACAGTTCAGCATATTTGCTAATGCATTGAACTACAGTTATGGCTCTAAGGAATATCTGTTGAATTGGGATATTACAAAGGTGTAATAAGTGGATTACCAAGCAACTTGCTGCTGCCGATTTGAGGAGGTGAGTGGAAGTTTGTCAAGAGCTCTTGGAGTGCCTTTGAAGCGGAGATTTGGGTATACCCATATGACGCAGAGAGGCAAGTATACTATTGAAGGAATGGCACCATAGTGTTCTCCCCAACCGAAGAAGATTTTTAAAACCATGGTCCAAGAAGCAAAATACCGAGCTTTTCAAAATGGTTCCTGTACATGGGTTTAACAATGGCGCAAATGCGTGCAAATTAATGGTGGCAATATTGAACGGGAGCTTTGACAAGAAGAAAGTTCGGACTACAATATGGAACCACTTCTGATGTTATATGTTTATAAATAAATATTATAATTAATAATTTTTTGGTAACGGAGGAATTACTTTTTGCTGCCCTCCTCGTATATAACAAAGATGGTAGTTTGTTATACTGTGGTCAGTTTTAGCTGACAATGTTCTGCTGGTCAGTTTTAAGATTCATTTTCCAAGAGATCGTGTCGGGTATCATGAATTACTAGTTATTCTGAAATCTCCTAGGAAACCATACATTTCAAAAGTTTCTATGTAATTGTCCTTATTTCGTTAAAGTCAACGTACACCTCTACCTCCAAAAAGCAGTAGCCAAATGGAGACAGGCAGACTGAGTCAGATATTCTTCTATTGAAACTTACTCTCCACATGAAAAGTCGTTAAACGATTAATTTAGAGATTCTGTGAAATAAAAGGAACCAGAAGCTTCAGAACAAAAAGAAATCGAAGGTTGCAGGTTTTTCAATCGTTTAAAGCACCAATTCCATATTACCCCGCTGCTCCACAGATCGCTTGCCATCTTTCATTTATTATTATTTTTTTTCTCAATAGCAAAAATTATTAAATTTTATTTACAACTGACAGTTCATTACAGATAGTTATAGTATGCAATCATGGTAATTTGGGTATTTTTACCTCAAAATGAGCCTAATTGGGACTCCATTTTACCCGCAGTTATCTATAGGGTGAGTGAAACAAAATGATTACAATGGTTAGTCCCCTCATTTTTGTCGGAATGCAGTTGAAATTCAATTGTCAGGAAAATCATTTCGTTCTGTAGAGTCATTTGATATTTTTATAGACACTTTAAATTAATAGCTCTCCAAAACCTTTTTAACTCGGGAGGACGCGCGGGGTCATTTTATGACCCCAAAGCAATTTTCTAACTCCAATTCCAAGAAAACTATGCACCAGTTCACTCCTTTCTTCTCAGTAGCTGAGTTTCTACCCCCCATTCACCTTTTGTTACTAATTCGGAGGTATTTCTGGCATTTGCATTCGCAGCCAAGACACGTTTGGTCAGTTATTGGGGTCATCCTATGACCCCGCGCGTCCTTCCGTTTGCTAGACAGATCAACTATTTCGCCTGCCTGATACGGTCAATTCGTCATTTTTTTTTTCAATTAAAAGAATTTTGTACTCTGAACCAACCATATAGAAAGTTTCCTTTATTCTGATTAGTAAATACATTTCTTAAATTCTTTTTGGAGGGAAAAATGATACCGAAATAATACTTATTGGGAAATTAAGCAAATAAAATGAAAGGTACACTTATTCAATTAAATTATCATCTTCCTTTCATTCAACCAGTGTAAAAAGTACTTAAATTATGATAACTACGATCAAAGTAATATTTTGTTTATCTTCATACCTGCAGTATAAAAATACAGGAGGAGACAAAATGAAATCAAGTAAATAAATTATTTTCGATTAAAGGTTGAAACATTTTAAATATAAATCAGTTTTCTTTAAAAACATCAATTCTGGAATGATAGTTGTTATAAATATTGTAAATTATATAAAATGTAATAACCCGCAAAATTTATATGAGCTTTGTGTAAAAAATATACGTTCCTTACCTTTAAACAGAATTGCGGAAGAAAGTTAGTTTGCGTAGCACAATTTTGTCTAAATGATAGGTTTCAATGTCTATCATTGTACTGCAATATGGTTTTAAGAAAGAAATATTAAAATATAAAAGTTTTCAACTGCGTAGGAAGAGATTTTGGGTTGATTCAAAGGTTTGGGGTCATTTTATGACCCCGCGCGTCCCAACGTTTGCCTCGGAGACGCGCGTTCTCCCTGGTTAAATCATTCGAAAATTCGCTATTCACATGTTTAAAAAATATTTTACTAAATGAATTTAAAAACTTTAAAATAATTGCTATCTTGAATTCAGAACGCCTGTAAACTTGTTAGTGAATTTCAGAATCTATCAGAGCAATGAAAACTTTTTTCTTTCAGTAGTTACAAAAGAAAGAAAAGTAACCATGCAATATTTGTTTTTGGTCTTCCGTAGCAAATGTTATCTGTAGTTAGTGCTAACTAACAAAATTTGTCTTTTAGATAAAAAAAAAAACAAGTTCTAATGTTAGAAACCACTTACTTATGTATGCAATTATGCATCATTTATTCAAAAGTTCTTCATACACTTCTTAATAGTTAGAAAAGTAAAAAAAAAAATATTCTGTGAAAAAAAAATGCAGTTCTTTAACTATGCAAAGAATTGGAATTACTAAATTTAATCATCTCATATTGGTTTCCATAATGCAAAATAAAAAAAAAAAATAAAAAGGTAAATACGATGTTCATTAGGAAGAAAAGTTTAGACAAAAATGAAATTCCTACTCAATAAAAAATAGAAAAGCAAGAAAAATAAATGGCTAATTACGATAACCTTGCAATTCTTTTAGTGAATTAAAAAGGGAGAGCATATTAAAAGAAATATTTTTTTTGGTTAAAATTCTAAATATAGGTATTAAATTAAAAATAGTTTTAGAAGAATAAAATTAATTCAAAATTTCATTTAGTTTAAGGAAATAAGCACATAATGAAAAATATAAAATTAAAAGTATGGCAAGTGTATAGTTGTACTTTAGTTGAAAATTTTAAACAGTGATTAATTTATGTAAATGCTGTTCTTTTAATGTTTTATTTATTTTTTCCCATACTAGTTTTCTAACAATGAAGTTTGATTTAAACTACGCCATCTTTCCTTTTAAATTATAGTGGTTAAATTGTAATTTAACATGCTTATTTTTTATTTTTTTTTTGTAAATGGTAAATTATATCATTATGGCAGCAATGTAAGTTTATTACGTTCCTTTTCGGTAAAAGTTGCGAAAATCAAAAGAATGCATGAAAGTTAATATATCATAAAAATATACCTATGAAACTGCTGACGTAATAAAGCAAATAAAAAATGTTGGAAAAAAGGAGAAAACTAAGTAGGATACTGTATGGGAAAATACAAGTTCGTCATTTTTTCCCAAATAACTCCTGAATGAATAGTTGGATTCGAAATAACTATTTGTTTTCCCGAAAGCTCTTGTTCAGAATGATCCGCTTTGAAAAGTTCAAAACTGCGCTTGTGAGGAAATCCTGTACCGAAAGGTGCTGTTTTTTTTCTATAAAAAGCGAATTTGATGCAAATAAATTTCATGACAAATAGTTATTAACTCTGAGTATCAAAAACTGGGTTTAACATGAGGTTCTATAAAAACGTAATAAAAAGTCATCCTTATCCCACTGAATTATGAGTCTCAATTTGTTCATGAAATTAGGAAAAAATTTCGTCAAATATTGAAAAATGGTTCTCATATTTGTCGCTAAGGTTAGCACTTTTCATACTTTTATCGACTATTCATGAGCAGCGTCTTTTTTGGAGTTCACGAAACTACACAGTCCAGTCACCTTAATGTGACCACCACGTACTTTCGACGTCGATGTCAAATTACCAATCACAAAAGGCACTTGGTAGCACAATGCAGTTGAGGGTGTATAAAGGGTGTATGAGGGCCTTGGAAACCATTTCTATCATTGGTGTAATGCAAAAACGGAGCGATTTACCTGACGTCCAAAAGGGCATGATCATTGGCTTTCGGGGCAAGGTTGGAAGCATTTCCAAAATGGCTGAGTTTTTGAACTGTTCGCTTGCCATCGGGGTAAAAGTGTACCGTGCATGGCAAAATGGGACTGTCAAAAATCGGCGACGTGGAAAATGTGGTGGACGTTGGCGTATACGGCGTGAAACCTCTGAAACCAAACACCCTCAACCATTGCCGGAACGGTTCAAGCTGGAGACGGGAGCATTATGGGCTGGGGAATGTTTTCCTGGCATTCTCTGGGCTCACTCATCATTGTGGACGGCACGATGAATTAATACAAATACGCATCCGTCTTTCCGGACCATGCCCCCCCCCCCTATATATGCAATGTTTTTCCTCAAGATGATGGCATCTACCAGCAGGACAATGCGAAGTGCGTGTACGTGGGTGGTTCGAAGAGCACCAGAGTGAGTTTACCCTTCTTCCCTGGCCAGCAAACTCTCCTGATTTAAACAGAATCGAGAATATGTGGGATCATCTCGATCGGGTTATTCGCTCCATGTATCCTCATCCGCGTAATCTAGCCCAGCTGGCCACAGCATTGGAGTCAGTATGGCTTAAAATATCAATGAACACCTTCATAGCCCTAAATAAATCTCTTCCTGCACGTCTCGCTGTAGTCCGCTCTGCGAAAGGTGGTTTTTCAGGCTTTTGACAGGTAGTCACATTAATGTGACTGGACTGTGTA
>JAXGGA010007023.1:0-65460 GCA_038373865.1 Uloborus plumipes
GGCAGAAAGAAAAAACGTCTTAATTCTAGCATTGTTTCTGCGGTCAATGTTCAAATAACAGGCATCGTATCTTTCGATTAATCGGTAACCTGACTGACGGGATTTTTGACCTCAACACGCCTCCTACAGCTTGTTTCCAAAAAAAAACGAATTTTCGAATTTTTGCGACTGATGTGTTTGCACTCACCGATTCAACTTATAATAAAAGTTGATGAAACCCGAAACTTTTTCCTCCGATTACACAGGCCAACAAAAAAAACCTTTTTGAAAACTTTTTTACTTTTAATAGCTGATCTTGATAGATTTTTATGTGCTGAATCCAAATCTGCTTGTAGTTTTTATGTATCACCCTTAGTTTCCAAGCAAAATGTATTTTATTATATAGTCTAATACCCATTTACAGTACATAGGGAAATCAATGAAACACTGTAGAATCGTAAAAATGGTTTGTATTTACAGTAAAATACTTGGAATAGTAATTTTATGTGATGATACAAGGTTCACTTGTCAACTGGAATTGCTTTATATTTTCTTTCCCTTTTTTCCTTGAAGCTTCTTGTGTAGCTTTTCCTGCGATGAATAGCTTGCTGAACTTCCCGGTGAAGTGACCAACAGTAATCCCCCATCATGTTGTAGCATGTGTTTCAGCAGTGCTGCCAACATCATCTTTGTTCATTAGACCTATTTTTTCATGTTATCTTAACTATGAAAAAGCTGTTAAATTCTAAAAATGTTTCTTTATTTCATGAATGTAACTATAAAATGTGAATAAATGGCGGGTGATACAACTTTTTAAGCATCATATTTGGATTCAGCAACCTAAACAACATAAGAATAAGGTATTTTCATTAAAAAAGTTTTTTCATCGTTGGCCTGTGTTATTTCAAAGAGAAAGGAATCGGAAATATGTGTTTTCTAACTCTAACATAAGCACAACAAAACAAGAAAAGATTTTCCTCTTTGACTGGATATTGATGAAGAGCAAAATGTTTTCGTGTTCTCGACTACAAACATTGCAGATTAAAACTTAACTGAAAATAATAAACTAATTTCTACCATGCAGACATTTTGAGTCATAGCTCGTTACAAAACAGTTAAATCTTTGGACATAAAAATTTAAATTGCTTTAATAACTCTACATAAAATTCTTCTTAAGACATGTTTATGTTAACCAATAGGTATTTTATTTCACACTGAGGTACTTCATCTTTAAAAATCTCTCTCCCTCAATTAAAATGGTGAAATGCCGCCCCTACTAGTCAGTGTAGAATTTTTTAAGAAGATGGAACCAAGTAGGGATGCTCCAAAAACTAAACTCTACAAAATGCTGAATATTCGGTTAAATTTGCAAAGTTTACTATGCAATGAAGAAAATTATGAATTTTTACAACTGTGATTTTCTGGAGCACTGAAAAGATTGGCACATCAACATTCTTCCCTGTGCTCTATTAAAATTAATTAATATAAATTTCATTCATTGTATAAAGACTTATTTACCAACTGTTAATTTTTTTAATTTAAAAACTATTTGGTCACCAAATATTTGGAATGTTTGCCAGATAGGCAGTACATGGAATGTCAAACGAATATTCGGGTGCAGTCATAGTTTCAGTAAAAATGACTTGTCACTGAAAATAATAAATGTTATTCACACGCAGCTACCAAACTACTCTTTGATAAGAGTATAGTTTGCTAATAACTCATCTAGGAAAATGACAGATTTCTTAATAAACCTTCAATTATTTTGAACTTAAAAAAATAATACTTTTGATATCTCGAAATGATTTTGATCTTAAAATCAGACATTAAGGAATTAGCATAAAATAGCCGCTTGCTATATATATTGTGCCTGCCAAGAGAGTATAAATAAGTTGTGATACATCAAATGGAGTAATATGGTAAAACAGCTTTGGATTAAAAATTTGTTAATTAATTAAAATCATTTTATGAAATAAAATTGCAGTACAAAAACTTCCTCACCCAGTACTCAATAAATCCTTACTTGACACAGTCCTGAGAGGCCGAGTGTTCGGTACTTGGCCAAAGTACTACTAGGTACATCACATACCTATTTTATAATATTACAAAATTTGAAAGCGGTATTCCTGGTTGCAGGGTTAGAAATCATTAAAAAAATTTACTTATCCTTTGAACCAGTGAACGTAAGGATATATTGGTCTGTAGACAAAATTAAAGGCTAAATAAAATCCCCCCCTCCCTTTTTTTAAGATAAAAAAAAAAGTTGGTTGTCCCATGGACCACCGATTGTTTTTTTCTGGTGCTCCGAGGCAAGTTTTACTGGTCTGGGACCAGTGGTAAATTTGAACATTAAAGTGTCAGAATTGCAGACCAGTAATTATGTTACTTCATTACGAAATAAATTTATTCTATGCCTCAATAAGTTTAGTTAAAAAGTACCCACAGCAAATGACACACCTTTAGTTTCTATGCTTTGGAAAACATAAAATGATTTTTTTCTGAAATTTCTTCGAAAAACCAAGTGATTAACACTTTATTCAGGGGGCAAAAGGCAATATCGAGTTTTTCAATTTAATCCAACATGAGTCAGTTATTAAAAGTTTATTTAACAAAAAACTGTGCTCTGGTGTTCCACAGATCGTTCAAGATCCAAAAATGTTACACGACTGTTTCAAAAGTCACATTTTGTGATCTGATGAACAAAACAAAATGATGAAAGTTTCATTCTTTAGAAGAAAATGTTACAATTTACGTAAATACCAAGGTATTTCACTTGTTATGAACTGTTTGAACAGAGATAAAGTTCGCTGTAATACTGCACCACGTGATGGGTGATTTGTAACAATGAAACTCAAGAACCACTAGCAGCTACAAGTTTTAATACAAAAGGAAACACTTTGTACTCACCTTTAGTTTTTGAGCATCCTCCTCTGATACTTCTCTTGATAACACTCTTTTAACTCGGAAGCCATTTTTCTATGGAACAAACGCCACGGCAGGAAGATTCTCCAAAAACGTGACAGAAGCTGACCAATGAAACTGTTTTTCAGTCAGTCTCCTACGGACTGTTTTTCAGTTTCGCTCTTCAGAAAGAGTAATTGTGTAATTCACTCCTTTATGGAGCATTTTTAAATCTTTTTTTTTCGTAAAGCGTCTCTTTTCGATAAAGCCAACACTCAGAAAGAGCGAATGCATCCGCAATCGATTTCACTCTTTTTTTGAGTGACTTTTTCGCTCTTTTGAATTAAGAGTGTAGAAACCTATGTAAGCTATATCAAGGGAGGGACACCTGAACCAATTGGCGCAATAGCGCCAAAACAGAATCTTGACGCTGTCCTGCTCAAAAACTATTATTTTCGACGATATTGCGCCGGCACTTCACCAAAATCCAGAAAAACTACTGCCACAAAAGTTTTAACAAGCTGCAAATCAGCGATAGTCGAAACTTCACTACACTGTACAAAAATTCGGAAATGTTTCTGAATATACCGGAAACATCCGTTACAAATCACTTTTCCGAAATAGTCGGAAACGTTTCCGAATATACAAAATACCTGAGAGGAAGTTGCATAGCTCGATGCGCAACGAGCAAAATTGAGGTTTGGGAAAAGATTGAAACCGGAAACGGCGCCATATTAATGTGTTCGCATTTCAGCTTGTGTATATTTACTCTTGCTGCTCGTTATAAAATCGGATATGATGGGAACTGTTAATCCGTGAGGAACTGAATGCAAGCAAAGAATGTACGAATGGTATTTACTTCGTTTTAGTGACATATAAAATTAATACGAAAACTAAATCTTCAATGCGTACTTCAACGGGATTATCAGAGTGCATAACACGGTATAGATCAGTGGTTCTCAACGGGGCGATACCGCCCCCCGGTGGGCGATGGAAAGATGTTGAGGGGCGATGGACATATTTTGGGCGGCAGGGGAGCGATGGACAGATTTTGGGCGGTAAGGGGGCGGTGGGTATATTTTCAAACGTGCTAGTTAGGACATGTTTTATGCGGAGGCGGCAGGAAACTCTCATCCCTTATATCAGCAAGAGGTAGCTTAAAAATTTATTTTCTGCGGATATCTCCCAAACTCTGATCTTTCTCCTAACGTCATGAAGGATAGTCTAAAATTTGCCCATAGCACTTGAATTTGCGAGCCACTTAACTTGACCGACTTTTTATGTCTTTAGAGCATACCCTTTAACAACATCAAAGGTAGGTAACAATTGGATTTTTCACTGTGCAATGTGAAAAAAATTTCCGGAGAAAACTAACGAACGTTGAAAATTTTCTCTTCATCAACAAAAATA
Source organism: Uloborus plumipes (assembly GCA_038373865.1). NCBI lineage: Eukaryota > Metazoa > Arthropoda > Arachnida > Araneae > Uloboridae > Uloborus > Uloborus plumipes. Next base: position 4,291 of record JAXGGA010007023.1, read on the forward strand.
ATTTAAAATTTGCGGTTTTTATACTTCAATTTCGGAGAACGTTAGAAGAAGCTCTGACTCCCTAACATTACTAAACTTAGCCTTTAAATAACCTCAATTATGAAAATTCTTTATAAGAGAGCTAGGGGTGCGACATCGAAAGCAAAACATAGATGTTTGAAAAAAAGGACATCGAAGGTTTGGTACATCTACCAAAAAACATCGATGTTTTCAAACATCGTTTTTTTTAAAAAATTGCTTACACATTTGAATTTGCAGTTATTCAATTTCTCCCCATTACAAGCGTCGCTTTATATCCCTCAATTAGATACATCTTTTGTTTCTTGGAAAAACATCAACCACAAGATATCGATGTTAATTAAGAAAACTTTTTTCCAAATGTAAAACAACGATGCTTAAAAATCATTGACAGTAAATCATCGTTAGTTATTAATAATAATAAAAAAATAATAATTTGGTAGATATTGCAACTAGTGGTTAAAGGAATCATTTTCATTGCATATTTTTATTGTTTTTCGCTGAAATACAAAAAGGACATCGAAAGAAAAAAAAAAAACACTGAACGCGAAACAACGATCATTAAAAGACATTTAAAAAAAAGGCGTAAGCAAATTAAAGATGTTTCAGAAACATCGAGAGCAAAAACAGAGATTTATATTGCTACTTCTGCTTAAAGATGAAAACTTTTTAATAAGTATGCTTATCGCATATTTTTCTTTAGCTTTCTTTGCTGGAATATAAAACATCGACATCGAGAACAACATCGAACCCAAAACATTGATGTTAGAAAAAAATCGATCCGCAAACATCGATGGTAAAATCATCAATGTTCTTACAAAAACATCGATGGTTCCAAAACGTCGACATCGATGTCGCAGCGCTAGTTAATGTTAGCAAAAATTTTCTAAAATTATGTCAATTTTAAATGTTTCACCGGGTTCGGAATCTAAACTTTAGTCCCAACACCACTAAAACCTAAAATTAATGAAATCGCATTTTTGTGTAAAACTTCGTTTTCAAAACAAATTTCGGCGTATATCCCCGAAATTTCACCGCCGTCTTTACTCTGATGTCGGCAAAGGCATACTTATCACTTTTGTTATCTTATCTAACCTTCAAAGCAATAAATTAATCAAAAAGAATTTCTTTGAATAGAACTCATCTCTTGATTTGTAAATTCAACTTATACCAGTTTTTTTTTAAATTAAAACTTGATTTCAAATCTTTAAAGATGACGCAGGTACGGGCCATAGTTTCAAGTCCTAGGCCCGCGAATTCAAGTGTAACGCTCGCAGCTCACTCGCTCGTAACTGACGTCCTCTGCAATTTGTTCAATGCAAATGTAACAAAATTCAGGATGCGGCGCAGCAAATTGCAATTCAACGTTGCGGCAGCTAAAATCTTCCCGTAGAATACTTTGTGAGCGCCATTGTCAACAATGGCGGACGTGTTGCTTGTCCGAAGACGAAGGCGAATTACTCGATTGCAAAGATATTAGAGTTTAAACTACGTGAGCGATCCGTTTCAAATGCGAAAGGTGGATTTCATTGAAAAATTCCGTCTATCAAAGGGCACAGCCCGAGCCCTGATCCGTGAAGTGAGAGATGTACTGTTTTGTTTGTCCCTATTGGGAAAAACAGAAGGAAAGGCTTTGTTATTGCCTTACCGCAGTAAAATCCTATATCCGTACGTAATAAATAGGGGATGCGTGTTGCATAGTTGCAACTAAATAAGAGCAAGACTGTTTGGAATCGGACTGTTCAGAAACTATTTGAACGTAGTGTATTTTTCGAAATATATTGGTTTTAAAATAAAATGTTGAAAACCATAGGCGTAATTTGGCCTCGAAAAGTGGAGGGGCAAACTTTTTGTAAGGGTTTCTTTTTTCAATTAAAATAATGCAAAATGTACTTTTTCAAAAAAAAAAAAAAAATGATAATAATAATAATAAAATAATCATAATAAAAATAAATAAATAAACAAATAGTAATAATAATGATGATGATGACAATAATAAAATCAAAAAATCGAAAAACTTTTTACGAAATGTATGTGTTAAATGTTTTAAAAACAGAACAAGGCAACAGAGACGAGAAGAGTACATCTTACTCTCTGTTACTGAGAGTACATTTTAAAGAAAACCTACAGAGGGATTAGTTGCTAATATTTCACATGTGAAATAGGCATTCTTCATTCATTCGGTCAACTTCTGAAAGTACATTTACTAGTCTTAATGAATTCAGGAAACATAAATTAGTAAAAGCGATATTGATTTAACCATTGTTGGGAGCAAAAGGTCTTATTAGCAATGGTAACATTTGGAAGAAAAATTTTCTTCCACAAGGATTCGAAACCAACATCTTTAAAGTGTTAAAGCTGAATCAATTAAGATTCAAAAAAATTGAAAAGCTGGGTGATAAACATAGAATGTGAAATATCTCGTCGAATCGAAACTGTATTTCAACCAATAAAATTTATTGCACTGAAAAACTCAATATGTTTGGCAACAACCATTCCGTATTCCTAAACTAAAAATTTATTCTTTCCATTTTTTTTCAACAGGTAGGTCTTGAAATCTTATCGATTTCTAAAATCAATCTTAGTTTTTACTGCTTTTTTAATCCATGCTATACAAAAAATCTCTGCTCTAAAAATCAAATTTACATACACTGAGTCATAACGTGCGCAACAAGTCAGGAATATCAAAAGCTATAAAATAAAATGTGTAATCCAGGGGTGATTGTGAGTTCATAAAAAAATACCTGAAAGTTTTAAAGAAAAAGTGGGGGGGGGGGGAGTGTTTTTTTAAAACCAAGGTCCCTATTACTAAGCACACCTAGTAATAATTAATTTCCTTTCATAAACTAACACATTTCATATATTCAAATAGTTTTTAGTCAAAATATTGTACATGCATTTAATTAAATTGTAAATGAGTAATAAAGCTACTTTTGAGCTGGTGATGAGCAATTATCTTCAAAAAATATTTTAAGGCGAAAGCAAAAGTCTAACAGAATTGCTATTTGTTGTGCGAAAGCATTTATAAAGCAATGAAAGTTGCATTTGTTACATTTCATTTATTTGTCTCCTAACTAAGGGGAATAAGCATCAAAAGTGAGAAAAATTCGATTCTCATATCGAATGCAAATAAGGTAATTTAGTAAGGTAAAAAAAAACACTTAGAATTTACATCTGAACATTTCTATTTGATGAATATTATTAATAATTATCGGCATAATCATCGAAAATTCGAAAAAGAAAAAAAATCCGGAGGTGGGAAGATAAAAGCATAATTAAAAATATTTTACTTCCGGTATTTTCGAATATGAAAATACCGGAATCTATCATGAAAATACCGGAAATCCGGTAAAATACCGGAATACAATCACCCCTGGTGTAATCAAAAGTTACATGTATTAACGAACAGCAAAAAGGAAATAAAAATTAGTTTAAATTTACAAATTAAATATATTAACCGTGAAAACAAGTATAAATCTGACAAAAAAAAAAAAAAAAAAAAAAAAAAAACATATTCAACCAACCACTAATGAAGGGTAAGGCGCCTTCCTTTCATCTCTGCCTTTGAAGAAAAAATGCATTGATGACAGCATCTTTATCTATTATAATGTCCCTTTCAATGTTCAATAACGCAAGGTCTGATAATCTTTCTTGCCCTGTTGTGCAGCGCAGATACGCTTTGAGTATTTTAATGAAGAAAAGCTTCTTTCACTTGATGCGGTGTTCATTGGTATGCATAAGAAAGTTTTATACAATGTATGAAGACTTATAAATCCATTTCTTATATCGTGTTACTTAATGTATTTGATTTTGTTTTCCAAGTTATCCGTCTCTGTTGAGCTTTTAAATATACGATTAAAAATTTGAACTTCAGCTTTGATTTCTTCTAAATTTAAACCGTACAAATTTGAAATCAGTTCCAAACTTTGGATTCTAGGTTCATTTTCTGTCAAGACATCTGAAAACGCCACAATTTCTCAATTTCATTAATAATTACATCTAAAACTTTTAAATAATTTTCGATTCTATAGTGGTCTTTCGGAGTAGTTGTAGATTGTTTATCTCCGCCTCCTAATTTCTGGGGCACACGCTTGTGTCTTTGAATGTGAGGAGGTTTAAATCCCATAGCTGTAGAAAGATCGGAAGTAGTTTTCCACAAATTTTCAAACTCTTGATCTGTTCTAAGATTTTTCAAGATACTCTTTGTTTCCTTGACCATTTTTAATACGTTGTTATAATTTATTTTTGGTGACTGTAAATATTTAGACAAAATGTTAAGTAGAAAGACTAACCTATTTGTTAGAGATCTATTATCTTCTACTTCGTAACTTTTTATCTTTGCCAAACTTGGAGGAAACTGGAGATGGATCTTCTGACACTGCAACTCTAAACTCTAGTATTGACTAGTGGCTTGACGTGCCCTATACCCTTGTAGAACCGAATCAACAAGTGGACTCTTTTTCCAATCAAAATTCAAAATTAGTTTCATCAGCGTATCCTAACTAACAGGGGCTCAAGGTGTGGGCGTGCATCTTTTTAAGGACAATTTTTTCGATTGGTGGGATATATGTTGCTGTGACAGATGCTCAGATAGACTAGACATTCTATTTGCTAATTAACCAGAGACAGATAATCTGTACACGCCTCCTAGTTTTGCGGTATACCACACACATGCATAGTAAAGCAATAAAAATTTAACTTAATTAATAATCCGACAACTGACAAAGGCAATCCGACAACACACGTACATATTGTGAAGCGATAAATAAAGTACTAAATGTTACCGGATTACCTATAGAAATAACCCGACAAAGGTAATCCGACAAAGTCAAGTAGCTGTACCTTTCCATTCATGAGAAATTTTTGTTGTCTGCGGCGTCCAGTTATTCATAACTTGAGTGACAAAATCGTGGGAAAGGGTTAAACATTCCCATACGCCTTCCATGGTGGTCTGATCTAGATCTTAGTCTGATCCATATAATAGTGGAAGAAACTAATAATAGCCAATAGCTTCCATAAATAATGACAGATGTTAAAGAACACTATCTTAACTCTTTATACCAAGATAAGCTTCAAGTCCTTCTCACAACTTTAAAGGGACTGACTTCCACGAAACCATCAATGATCCAAGGCACCGTCAAAGCTGAAACACCACCTTGAGCGTCAACTCGGGAGCCGGCTCTCAAGGGAATCATGCCCACCGTAGGTCAGCTTAAACTGTAGAATCAATGGAATCAGAACTGTATTCCGGGCTTCGGCTACATCTAAATAACTACAGCGGATTGTCAGTGTTGCAATTAAAAAAAAAACAAGAAGTTCTGTCAAGAACTAAACGAGCCTACTTTCCCGTACATCGACATCGGCATTCTAGCATCTAATCAATATTCTCTTGAATATCTGAAACTGAAAATTATGTCAAACATACCTTTATAGCACTTAAAGCTGATTTCTAAAAGCAAAATATACCCCTCTCATCAGATGAAAGAGACACGTAAAAAGTAAATAAACGAGTCAATAAAGTTTTGTCGCACCTTTTAAAGAATGTAACTGTTATAGTTCTTCCGTAGAAAAATTCCACAATCGTTTTCAAAAGAAAAAAATAAATAAATAAAATAAAAGTACAAAGAACATCAAAACACATTTTATCAAAGAAAGGAAAAAAACCTCGTTCGTTAATAAAATGTCTCGAATTTTATTTTTAATCCGTTGCCAGTTGTTAAACATGAATAAAAAATAAAATGCTCTAGTAAATGAACAATTTTTGTAATCAAAAACAAAAAATATCGTCTGCCAAAAAAAAAAATAAATAAATAAAAATAATAATAATTAATTAAACAAAAAAAAAATGAATAAATAAACAAAAAATCGTCTGCCCAGTCAGTCATTTTTTTCTGAGCCTGCATGTCCGCCATGTTTGCGGAGTCGGAGTCGGAATCAGAGCCCTCACAGAAGATTTTTCAGAAAAGTACTTAACATACATTTTTTATCAAAACCCGTTTTCTTACAAAGTTAGTTTGAAGGAAATCCGCCTTTAAGTTCAGAATCAACATTCAATTTAAATTTCCCAGTAGGCACTCACGTTAAAAATTTTTCTGAACGGTTCATCATTGAACGAAAAATGGTTCAAATTGAAAAGTGAAATATGGGAATGAGTCTCTCCGAGATCTTTCGAACAAAAAAAGTTTATTCAATTCAGACGGTTCACTTAAAAATTATTAGGTGGAGAAAGGTTGCTTAACGGTTCAATGTTGAACGAAAAAATGTTCAGATTGAAAATTTAAATACAGTAATGAAGTATCCGTGCCGAGATCTTTCGAACAAAAAAAAGTTTGTTTAAATCGGACTGTTCACTCAAAAGTTATTAGGGGTGAGAGCTTCTTTGAACGGTTCAATGTTGAACGAAAAATCGTTCAAATTGAAAATGTAGATACGGGAATGAAGTATTCTTGATAAGATCTTTCGAACAAAAAAAAGTTTATTCAATTCGGACGGTTGACTTAAAAAATATTAGGTGGGGAAAGGTTGCTTGAACGATTCAATGTTGAACCAAAAATGTTCAAATTTAAAATTTAAATACGGTAATAAAGTATCCTTGCCGAGATGCTTCGAAAAAAAAAATTGTTTAAATCGGACTGTTCACTCAAAAGTTATTAGGGGTGACAGCTTGTTTGAACGGTTCAATGTTGAACGAAAAATTGTTCAAATCGAAAATGTAGATACGGGAATGAAGTATCCTTGAAAAGATCTTTCGAACAAAAAAAAGTTTGTTCAAATCGGACTGTTCATTCAAAAGTTAGTATCGCGGGACCGGTTGTTTGAACGGCTCAAAGTTGAACCAAAAATTGTTCAAATCAAAAAATCAAATATGGGAATGAGCTGTACTCGCCGAGATCTTTCCAACAAAAAAAAGTTTGTCCAAATCGGAATGTTCATTCAAAAGTTATTAGGGGGGCGGGGGGGGGGGGACAGACAGACCGACCGACAGACCGACACACAAATTCCCCATCTCAATACCCTACTTTCAAATTTTTAATTTTTCGATATTCATTTTACCTCTTTATTTTTTTAACTTGGCGATATTTTTTGGATTTGCGATATTTTTTTTAACTTGGCGATATTTTTTGGACTTGGCGATATTTTTTAGATGCATTAAGCTACTTTTAATGCTTTTTTCGTCTTTCTTTTATTTTTAACGGGAAAGTAGGCTAAAAAGGAAGTAAAAACAGAGGGCTAATCTGAATCAGAGTCGAGGGGGGGGGGAGGGACTGTACTGTAACATTTATTTTTAAAAATGTCATGTAAATGTTTCTTTACAAAATAATAAAACGAAATTGAAAAAGAAAAACATCAATTAAATTTGCCAAACAACTTTCAAGTATCAGCTACAAGTATTGTTTTATTATGCAATTTTATCATCTGTTTTCGTTCAAATTGCTTTTTTCAAAGATACCTTAAGCAACGTAAATTAAACAGATTTTGTCCTTTCAGGGCCCCTTGTTTGACAATGTGTGTCTAGGGAGGTCTTATGGATAAAATCAAACCCTATTTATTGCTTAAAAGCAGTTTCCAAGGAAAAGGGGTGGGGGCTTGCTATCAGGAAGAGAGGTTGCTTCCTTGTACCGAGACTGTCTCTGTGTTAAAAAAGTGGGAACTTCGAACAGTTTACTGGAAGAGGCGGTAAGGAGCAATGGAGTAGATAGCTTTAAGAGGGCCATTGATCTTCATTGGGGTCTTTAATTTAAGTAGGACCAGCCCAGTTGGGCCCAGAGCCTGCTGCTGGTCGTCGCATTTGTATTAGTCCGAGAGCCAGGTGAAAATTTGGTTAATTATTTCCTCTCGATAGATAATTGGCCATACGCATCAGACAACAGTATCATAAAGCCCTATGACCGTCAGCTGCGGCACAGTGGGGGGGGGATGAGTAGTTGGAACCTCCCAAGCTTGAAGAAAAAAAAAAAAAATTCAGTCATTTCCTCTCGCCTAAAAATTTACCAGATGATAGCTTATATGTAACTATTGATAAATATATGCGTCAGCTGGCTGTATCTCGGTGGAAAAATTGTCAGCTGATACTTTGAAGGTCGTTACGTAGAAGTTAGCTAGAAGCATTTACTGACTCACTGTTCGACAAAAAAAACCCTTGAAAATGCTTCTGGTATTTTGAAGGCTGATTCTTATGTAAAATGACCCCCTGAATCCGAATATGACCCCCGTTTTCCCCCATCACGTCCCAATTTTTTTTAAAACGCCCCCCCTTTTTTTTCATTTTTCCTTAGTTTCAGGGCTATAATATTTTTTTTTTGGAGGGGAAAGGAGCCTTATATTCACCAATAAATTTTTTTGAAGGTCAAGAGAGACTCAAAGTTTTAAATCATGAGCACCGAGAAAATAATCGGGGAACTTGGGGGGAGGGGGGGCGTGGCCCCCCAAAATATTTGAAAAATCACCAAAAACGATCTTTTTATTCTAGTTTCTTTAAAAAGACCTTTAAAACATTTTTTTCGGTGCAGAACCAGAGTATAGGATCCGTTCCTATGGCTCCTGGGTCAGAAAAAATTTTCACGCTGTAAAATTTAAAAAAAAAAAAAAATAAAAAAAATAATGCTTTAAAAATCGCACTTTGCACTCCAGTTTTAAAGCAGGTCTTCAGCCAAAAAAAAACAAATTGTGGCTGATTCTTGTGTCAAATGACCCCCTATTTCCAAATATGACCTCAGTTTGCCCCCTCCACCCCCTCTTTCCAGAGAGTCCCCCCCCCCAATTCAGAGTCATTTTACTAATTCGGAGAGGAAAAGTACATTACGTAACCCGTTAACATAATTCTAAAAGGCAACAGAGGTTCAAAGTTCAAAATCATGTACATGTGTACCAAAAATATAAACTATGGCGGTGTACCCCCCCCCCCCAAAAAAAAAAATCTTCTTTTCTTGTTTTTCTAAGAGACGTTTTAAACCTTTCTTTTTTTTTTTTTTTGTGAAAAATCAGAGTATTGAATTTTCTTTTCTTTTTTGGGGGGGGGGGGAGGGGGGAGGTATACCGCCCTAGTTTATATTTTTGGTACACATGTACATGATTTTGAACTTTGAACCTCTGTTGCTTTTTAGAATTATGTTAACGGGTTACGTAATGTACTTTTCCCCTCCGAATTAGTAAAATGACTCTGAATTGGGGGGGGGGGACTCTCTGGAAAGAGGGGGTGGAGGGGGGAAACTGAGGTCATATTTGGAAATAGGGGGTCATTTGACATAAGAATCAGCCACAATTTTGTTTTTTTTTTGGCTGAAGACCTGCTTTAAAACTCGAGTGCAAAGTACGATTTTTAAAGCATTATTTTATTTTTTTTTTTAATTTTACAGCGTGAAAATTTTTTCTGACCCAGGAGCCATAGGAACGGATCCTATACTCTGGTTCTGCACCGAAAAAAATGTTTTAAAGGTCTTTTTAAAGAAACTAGAATAAAAAGATCGTATTTGGTGATTTTTCAAATATTTTGGAGGGCCACGCCCCCCCCCCCAAGTTCCCCGATTTTTTTCTCGGTGCTCATGATTTTAAACTTTGAGTCTCTCTTGACCTTCAAAAAAATTTATTGGTGAATATAAGGCTCCTTTCCCCTCCAAAAAAAATATAATAGCCCTGAAACTAAGGAAAAATGAAAAAAAAAAGGGGGGGGGGCGTTTTAAAAAAAATTGGGACGTGATGGGGGAAAACGGGGGTCATATTCGGATTCAGGGGGTCATTTTACATAAGAATCAGCCTTCAAAATACCAGAAGCATTTTCAAGGTTTTTTTTTGTCGAACAGTGAGTCAGTAAATGCTTCTAGCTAACTTCTACGTAACGACCTTCAAAGTATCAGCTGACAATTTTTCCACCGAGATACAGCCAGCTGACGTATATATTTATCAATAGTTACATAGAAGCTATCATCTGGTAAATTTTTAGGCGAGAGGAAATGACTGAATTTTTTTTTTTTTTCTTCAAGCGTGGGAGGTTCCAACTGCTTATCCCCCCCACCGAGCCTCAGCTGACATTCACGAGGCTTCATAGTTCGATTTTCTGCTGCGTTTTACTAATTATCACTTGAGAGGAACTTGGTCATATATATCTGTTACTGGCTCTCGGACTATATTGTATTGTGTTCCGTCTTTTCCTACAATGGTTACATTGAGGAAATTACACTTTTTCTCGTTTGAAAATAAGGTATGCATCATTTGACAAACAATTAAAAAAAAATTTCCCTTAAAAACTAGGGGGGCAAAATAATAACTCTGCCCCTGGACCAAAAAAAGTAGGGGGGCACTTGCCCCCCTATGCCCCCCCTAGATTACGCCACTGTTGAAAACGGTGCATTTTTATTTCAAACCGTGTTGCTGTTATTTACCTTAAAAGTGGTTCACTCATTTAATGGACCCATTCTAGACACTTGGTTGTTACTGACACAGCTTTTCAGAGGGGGAAAAATGTCCGCTTTTTCTGCGAAAATATCTTAAAGGAAAAAAAGCATAAGGTTTTTTTACTTTATAGTCATTTTTCAACTATCTGTTTGGAAAAAAATATAGGGTTAAACCGGTCAAGAAAACTATCCCCCCCCCCTCTCTGCCACTTTTACGTCCGTCTGCAAAAGGGGGGCTGAAAATATTTTCAACCCTAAAGGGGGCGGTAGCTGTAAAAAGGTTGAGAACCACTGGTATAGATTATTACGATACATCGCGAAGATAAGTTTGGATTATTTTTATTTATTCCAGAAGCCCGTAAGTAATATTCATTGCTTAGACTTAGATTTATTTTCTTTTAAAATGTATGAAGTCTTTGCTGTGCCCAAACTTTTTTTTTTCTCGGGACTTGTATTGACATAGTCAAAACTGGTTTTCATTCTCCACTTTAAAGGCGCGAATTTGTCTAATAATAATAATAAGATCAGGCGCTCCCCGAAGGCAGGTCATAGGAGGTCGCTGGGACCTCCGAAAAATTTTCCTTATTCGGTAAATTCGAACTGACATTCAGAAAATTCAGGGACAGCATTGCAATATTTTTGTGATATTATTTGTTTATGAGTTACTGTAATCTTTCATTTTTTATGCATGTTGAACATAAAGAGAACTTATTAATAAAAATCTATCTCATTCTATTGTGTAATTTTCAAAAACATTTGTGTGTACATTGTGCAGCTGGTGTTTGTGAAATTTCCAAAAAGCGATCTTAAGTATTTCAGAATTCTCTCTGAAATTGTAAAACATTTTCGACCATCTTGGAATCTTTTTTCTGTAACTTTTTTAATACAAATCTTATGTCACAATTTCAATAAGTTAAATTTTTTCACCACTGAGATGAGCAATATTTCATTCCAAAAAGACAACAAAAAATAAATCAATGAAATTCTTTAATAATCGTGTGAAAATATAAAATCATTGTTATTATTTTTTAATCCTCCAGTTTCTTATGTTATAACTCTATTTTTATGAACCTCAACTTTTACAAATAACAAAACAACTGGTGGACTAAAAAACATAATAAAATTCATAAATAATACAAATTTTGTATTTTTACACAATCATAAAAGTATTGAATTGAATTATTTTTTGTTTACTTTTTAAAATGAAATATTACTAATCTCAGCGGTAAGAAAAAAAAGCGAATCATTATAATTCAGATATGTATATATAAAAAAAAAAAGATTCACTGAAGAAAGGACTCCGAAACATTAGAAAACATTTCTGAAAATTTCAGAGATTTCTGAAATACTGAGAAACCTTTCTGAAATACTCAGAAACCTTTCTGAATATTTCATGAACCGCAGCTGCATGAAATACTCAAAAACGTTTCTAAAAATAACAGAAAGTGGCTTCCGACATGCTCAGAAACGTTTCTGAAAACAACGGAAAGAGGTTTCCGACATGCTCAGAAACGTTTTTGAAAAGAACAGACAGAGGATTCCGACATACTCAGAAACGTTTCTGAAAATAACGTGAACCGCAGCTGCCCGACATACTCAGAAACGTTTCCGGATTTTTTTAGTGTACACTGGCCTTTCAAACGACACTACTTTTGCCGTGGCAACTGAAATGTACAAGCTGTTTTTGTACCTCAAAAATGCTAAAGAACGTCAAAAATGAATTGTTTTGAGGGCCTTCACTGACCTTTTTGCGCGTAAAATTTTATTCTATGGAAAAATCAAGGTTAATAAAGCACAATATTTTCTTCGAAGTTTTTGCTGCATTAATGTATGACTAGATTTGTTAGAAAACGTTGAGAAATAACTGAGACATGAGGATACAAATAAAAGCGCAAGCCTCATTCGATAAACATAAAATAAATGAAATGCCTCAACAGCAGTGCATAAAATAAAGAGTCGAGCTGTTTTCTTCCGTGCGGTTTCCATGCAGACATTTCCAGACTTGATACGCCTATTTTAAAGTACCCGAGTATAACAAAAAAAGCAGTTGTTTGCTTCTGAAATGTTGACTACAGAATGTTCACTCAAAACAGGTACAAAACAACAAGAACTCTGATCCTAGGAAAAACTATGAGTTTTCAAAGCAGCAGCAGATATTATTTAGTCAGACATAGAGTCAGAAGTTTTCAGTACTAAAGACTCCTCCAACTGACAAATTCTTAAGTGACATTCATTCAGTCTTTCCTGATGAATTGAAACTGCTGATGCTGTCATCATACTGAAGTACAGAAGGAATTCTAGGGCAAAATGGAAAGAAACATGAATAGTTTCATCCCACTCAGTTATCAACGCCACAATCATTTATGTCCTCACTCCATCCTCATTGAATTAGTGGCTATCTGTACAGAAAATTTGTTTCCAAACATCTCATTAAGATTCTTTCGCATTATTTCATCTTTGGATCAGACTGCAGAAGAAGGAAGAAGATGATTTATTCCAAAAGCTTTGAAACATCGCAACACTACCTTCTATAGATCCTGAAATAGAAAAATCTGAGCCTTCAAAACAAATTTGAAGAAAATACAAATATTTTAATGTCCTCTATTTATTTTTCAGGTCGAATGACTCTCCCTGTAATTTATATGTACACTGCTTGCCACCGTAAATGCAACACCTTGAAGGAAGAGTGCAAACTATATGAAATTTACAGCATGTATTAGCAGAAATGAAAGATGCAAATGATTAGAATTTGAGCGCAGACGCCCATCATGCGCTCCTGTGGCGCCATCTTGAAAGGTATTTAACCCTCGTGGGTCCCTCCCATTTCAGTTACACTCAAGACCCTTGGGGTCATAAACGACCCCAATGCTTCCTTTAATTAATTCATTATAATTATTGAATGTTACATGCATTATTTAAGTTCACACACTTTTTAATGCTAAAAAAACAAAAAATAAAAAGATACAATTAAAGTAAAATTTAGTTTATGAATTAAAATTATAATTTTGGAGCAAAACTTACAATAACTGTAGATTTATTTACATCTGTTACAGACCTGAAAAAACATGATTTTTGCAAGTGAATTTCAAACACTTATGATATTTTTCAATGCATTTTCTGTCCAGTTCTCTTGGACAAAAGTTGCAACGTCCTCTTTTTTTGGCCTTCTGGGGAAGTGACCCCAAGGGTCTTATGTGCAAAAAATGCAATTCGGGAAAAATAAAACACAATAATAGCATTATTTTGAATAGAAAACTAGAAGCATAAAAGCCACAAAATGCCATTAAAAACAAATGGTTGATTAACAAAATATATTAAACAGAAATTGCATTGGGGTCACATATGACCCCAAGGAACCCACGAGGGTTAAAGCTTGGAGATTTGGACAATTTTAAGTTCGCTAATCGTGTTTTTCTTGTGGTTTTTTCAAAAAAAAAAAAAAAAAAGATTAATTATGCATCGTAGGAAACACCGATCATCTTTTGATCAAGTATCCGAGTTCGACAGTGGAAGGATAGTGGCCTACCGAGATTGTGGGTTATCTTTCATCGGAATCGGCACTCGTGTTGGACTAAATCAAACAACTGTAATGCGGATATGTGATTGTTGGATGCATCAGGGTATGCCGGACTGACAAGGTAAATCACATTCACGTCGGAGCACCACTTCACGTGATGACAGGCCAGGGGCGGCCCTAGCGGACATTCCGGACCCCTGTCCGGGGCGCCAAATTTTAGGGGCGGCATTTTGGTTTGAATGTCTAAAATACATTTTTCATTAATGACAAATTTGTACAAATGTCTTTTACAAACAAATTTCCTTTTGCTGCTTGGAAGCTTGAAACGAACGTGAAAGTTTTCGGTCTTATTTTTATCGTGAGCTCTTTGTTACGTAATTGCTGTAGGGGGCGTCATCTGATCACCCTTGCCTATCAGTTGCGAAGCGAGACGCCGAGACAGCGTCGTGTGAGATCCGATTACCGACAAAGTACTTCGCCAGGGTACTTCGGGGTACTTCGCATGATTTTGGACCCTAGGCCATTTGCTTTATGGCTCCTATTTTCCAAACTCTCTTCCTGCTAATTGTTTCCTTGAAACTGATGCAAAGGAGAGCGGGACAACCCTGGGAGTGGGACGCTTTTATTTTGTTGTTTCGGTAGTGTTGCTCAGTGTTGCTTCTCTTTTGTACTAGTAAAAAGAAAACACGTGCGTCACTTACACCACCTCTTCGATAAAACGAGTTTAGGTTCAACGTATGCCTGGATAATTTTACCGTTTATTCGTGGCAGGGAACTTTCAACGAATTAGGTGATTTTAGAAAGCCCCCTTTGTATCTTTGGGGCCGAAAAACTAAATACAATTTGCTATGTATTGCAGCTAAACTCAACCATCATCAGCGTCGATCTTTAAGTAAAGGCAAAAAGTTCAAAAAATATGCTTTGGTTTGTCTTTAGGAAAGAAATATTTCTGAAGTAAGTTTCATGTATTTTCATTACTATTCGTTTCTTGCGATGTATTCATGAGGTTGAATAATATTTAATTTGAAAAACAGGCTTGCATGTTAAACTTGTATTTATAAAACAAAACTGCATCTCACGAACTAAATATACAGGGGTCCGGCCATGGTACCAAACGTCCCGGTTTTTTAATAGTGTCAGTTTCGGCCTTATTAGGTAAAAAGCAAAGCCCAATCGAAGTTTTATCTTTGGTTTCAACTCTTGATATTGCACCAAATTTAGCTATTGCTTTAAGAATTTTACTATCTTTGCCAATAAGTGTGGCAGGTGTCGAGAGGAATTTCTCAAAATTAAAATTAATAAAAAAAAATTTAAGTTCCACAACTCTTCAAGATAGATTAAATGGCCTAGCTACATTATCAATTGAACACGAATTAGCTGAACAAATAGGTTTTTAAAAAATAATTGCAAATTTTGCAGAATTAAAAGTAAGAAAAAGCTTTTTAATTTTCTTGTTTCTTTAGGAATTTGTAGTAATAGAGTACCACGGAAGAACAATGCATTGAATTGTAACCTTCTTCCTCATATTTCTTTTTTTAAAAATAGTTATTTAACAGACTTGATAGCAGATAATGAATATTACTACAAGTTACTAAAGGAGGGAAAATAACGTTAAACATTAATTTGATCTCTCAAATTTTGTACAGCATAAGCAATTAATCTCTTATCAAGTTGTCATTAAAGTGTGTATCAAATACTAATGTTGTTTTATTGCATTCTTAATCTATGATTATAAAGAAAAAAATATATAAATTGATATTTTTGAAGCAATGATTTTATTATATTTTATTTCATCAATATTACTCCACTTTTTTAATTATAACATTTCCAACATACTATCAGCTCTCAAGAAACATTTCTAAACTGGGTAAATATCATTATAAATTCTGTAATAATTCCTTATTGGGCACAAACAAGTAATAAAAGGTCATTTTCTTCTTATTGTTATTTAAATAACTATGTGTGTTTATATAGTTGTGTGTGTGTGTGTGTGTGTGTACGCAGCACGTAAAAAAAGCCCTGATTTTCTTTTTTTCAAATGATTTGTTGACTTGATTATATTTTGAGATATTTTCTACTCGACATGCTATTGTGGTACTTCTTTTTAATTTGTACTTTTTGTCCAGTTTAACTTATAGCTTTAACTAGCAGTACCCGCACGGCGATGCCCGTGCATTTAAATGGAAAGGAAGTCCACTGAATAAATTTAAATTCACTCTAATCCTCTGAAGTAAAATTATTATAGCCGAAGCGGTATAGTAATTGGCCACTTTAGCGACATCGTATTCGTATGCTTGAATAAAAAATAAATGAAATATTTCTGCATAAATAAGAAATACTTCATATGATACTATATTAATGCATTTTACTACTCATACTGTCTGAAAACATTTTTTCAGATATATTATTCGAAAAAAAGTCAACGCGCAAAAACAAAAATGTCAAATTGATAGTAATTGGCCACCTTATCATAGTTATTAGCTATGAAACCATACAGTTATTGGCCATGTAAACATTCAATGTTATGCTGGATTATTCATATATATATATATATATGAAAATATTATTCCTTAACATGAATATAGTATACCATTGTATGAAGGTATTATACCGTTAATTGAATATATTTTTCGTTCATTAAATATATTATAACATTATAGCATTCAATATCTTTCTCCATCTTTCCCTTTTCTATTTTTTGACTTCTCCTTATTTATATTAGTCTTCTTTAAAGCATTTTCTTTCTTGTACGGCTGCTTGTCCATTCCGTTTTTCTTCTTTTCTTTATTTTTCACTCTTTTTGCTGCTTTTCTTGTTCATTGTTTTCAATAGCTGCTCTATAACTCTCAGAAATTATAAAGAATGGTTTTTTTGTGTATCCTATTAAAAAAAAATTCTACTTTTTGGCGCATTTAGTTGGTAATCATCGATAAATTTACTACAATGAGTTGTTTTGTTTGAAGTAGCTGACGTATACAAATTTATAGGAGTTTTCAGAGGAGTTATCACAATTGTTGCTGCTGTAACATTATTTTCATTAGTCAAATTTGTATTTGTTGTTATAATTGCAGTCAGTATTTCAGTATTGGTAGAGTTGTTTTTAGAAAAATCATTTTGGAAAAAAAGCGCCGAACTTTGTATAACGGTCATGTATTATTTGAAACTTCCTTCTGATATTTCAGTGCTTTTATCTTGTCCACTTCGCCTCCAAAAATATTTTGGAAGTCTTTTAGAGACATGAGCTTATTTAATGCATTAAACTCTTCGTCTGATTTTTCTATTGCTAAACATTTAGAGTTATCAGTAGCGTTCTCATCATATGGGGCCAATTACTATAATTTTCTGAAAATATTGTGAGAGTTTTCGGCCACAGCAAAACTTTAATTTTTAAGAAAATATTCTTATATTACACCTCAAATTCACTTATTAGGCATCACAACTATAAATCTCATAGCATTTTAAAAGCTGTAAATGCATCGAGTTCTTTTAAAATATCGCATAGGAAATTCTAGTCTTACCGTTTTCTCCACAACCTTTTAAACTACACTAAAAGTCCTTTTAAAGTTTAAAACAATTCGCCAAATAAATTGAAAAGACAAGAGATATACTCAAATTTAGTAAATTTTCGAGGCTTGACTCTATACGTAAATTTAAACCACTGAAGAAAGAGCAGCTTGTATGGAAAATGGATCTAGTGTTTTAGTTTTGCGTACAGAGTTATGCCTTGAAATTTGAATAAATTTGATTAATTAATATCTCCTCTCCTAATTAACGGAGAGTAATGTGCTAAAACTTTTTTTTTTCAGAAAAAAAACCCTTTCCAGCGATATATAATGTTTTGGGGTGGAGGAAGGTTTTCCCCCCTCAATTATGGCGGATACACCAAAAATGAGACTAATTAATTAATTTAAAAATAACTAAATCGAAACTTAGAATTTGGCCTTCGAGATGCATTACACGAGGATACGTTCGAATTTTTGCGTCAAGTTTCAGGTCTGTCGGTGCTGTGAAGGCTTCGGAGGGTGGACAAACGTACAGCGGTTACAAACGTAGAAACAAACAAACTAACTAACTAACACCGTCATCTTTATATATAGAGATAAACATGATTTGGTTTTATTGTGCTGCTTTTTACTGGAATGACCAAGTCAAGATTAATTTGCTTGTATTTATTGACAATGAACTTTTATTAATTAATTAATATATTTATCTTTTTATTATCCACGAAATGCTTTGTAGCTCGCACTTGACCGAGATTGATGTTCTTTTGATTTTTCAACCTGCTATGAGGACAAAAATAAGTCTGGCTCTTTGTTCTTATGAATACTAGCGACACTAATTCTGTAATGCAGGACCGGATTAACCCCTTAACGCTCGCATAATTTTGAAGAAAATAGTCATAAAAGTGCCTATTTTTTTATTCAAGAAAATTATATAAAACTCTAAAATACAACTCTAATAATATTTTTCTCTAAAAACGTTGCAAATAGACTAGAGCAGCCATCCGGTGTACATATTGAGAAATAAAACATGATTCCGGGCATAAGAAATAGATTGTTTTATTATTTTTCACGCATTATTTTTGAACACTTCAACCCGGAAATATCACGGGCGCGAGAAATAGAGGACGAAACTTCACTCTGTCATTTTCACGGGCGCGAGAAGGAAGGGGTAACTAACGTAAGTCAAAAAATGGCAATGCTCCATCGTATTAAAAATCTTATTGCGCATCGAACTATATGAACGTAATTCCTAAAAAAAAGAACCTTTACAATTACTTTCCAGTGTTAATAGAGCGCTCGTCCCAACCTTTGTATGCGCCAAACGTTTTTAACTCCTCCTGCTAAGTAGTCACAGTGATTTACGTTAGTCTGGTTTTGAGGCTCAGAATTCTCTTCGTCATAGTTACAAATCGTCTGCAGTTTGAGTTTATTTTTAATTTTTTTCGAGACTTAGCTCTAGCAGACTTTAATTGAAAAAACTTTTTTTCGTGGAGAGGGGAGGGGGTTCTGAAACCACGTTTTTTAAGGGAAAACACCTATAAAGATGAAAAGCATAATTCGAGCTCAAGACGTTTAAATTTATAAGAATGTGAACGGCTAGAACCCCCATCCACCCTTTTTTTTTTTTTAAGATCCCGATGAGGGCGACAATTTGAAAATTTGTCCGGGGCGGTGAAACTGCTAGCGCCGCCCCTGTGACAGGCGCATTGTGCGCATGGTAATGACGGATCGCTCAGTCACATCACGAACCATAGCACAGCACATTCCGTCTATAACGCATCATCCAGTGTCTGTGCATACCATTCGACGCCGTTTACAGCAGACTGGTGTGTCTGCAAGACGTCCATTGCTTGGTTTACCCTAGAAGCAGAACCACAGACGTCTCCACCGCCAATGGTGCAATGAAAGAAGGATGTGGACGGCATAATGGAATGAAATTGTCTTTGCCGACGAGTCACTCTTTAGTCTGCAACACCACGATTGTCTGACGATGGTCGGATTCGAGTCTGGAGACACCGTGGAGAGATGATGCTAAACAGCTGTGTTATGCACCTCCACACTGGTCCTGTACCGGGTATTATGGTATGGGGCGGTATTAGATATCACTCTCGCAATCCTCTAGTACGCATTACCGGTACTTTAAACAGCCAAAGCTTTTTTTCCGAGGTGTTGGAGCCAGTTGTCCTTCCTTAAATTCAGGGCTTACCCACAGCCTAATTTCAACAGGATAATCCACGACCACACGTGGCACGCATTGTCCAAGGGTTCTTCATCAATCGCCAGATTGAGTTGCTTCCCTGGCCGTCTCGCTCTCCGGATGTTTCGCCGATAGAAAACATGAGATTCGTGGTTGCTCAACGATTGCAGTAGATTACAGCCCCAGCTGCTACAATACATCAACTTTGGCAACACGTAAAAGCTGCTTGATCTTCTGTACCCCAAGCAGTAGCGTAGCTAGGGGGCCCAGCGCCTGTGGCGAACATGAAAAATTGCGCCCCCCCCTCCTTCTTAGAGGTAGCTCTGATGGGAGGTCATTGTGACCTCCCAAGATGTCCAAACTCCAAAAATTTTGATTTGTTTATTCGAAAAATTTGCAGACAATGTTGCAACCATTTTTTTTTCTTTTTCCCTTCTTTCAGCAATTTTAACGGCGGTCAGTGTTCCTGTTCCCCCTCATGTTATGTGTGCATGATATGTCTGCTTGTTCGTATTACTGGAAAAAAATCAAGTTTTATTTTTTGACAAGTTATTTGTTCAATTTTAGAATTTTTGTCTAGCCAACAATTTTAGTTCGGGGCGTTCCTACCTTTTCACATAAACTCAAAAAACAAATAATTCTTGCAATTTGTTATTGAACATAGTGTTTTTTTTCCCACACGACAGATTTTATTTAAAAGAGAATTTGTTTTAAAACACTAGAAAAATGTATAAAATAAACATAATTTGTGCATTTTAAATAAAAATCAAAGCATTGATTCTATTGTACTTAGGAAATCAAAGAAAATATAACAAGCACAATTAAACTGAAATTTACTTAATAAATATGACTCCTTGCATACAAGAAAAATAAAAACTCGCTATTTTAGGCCTCCGATTTTTTTTAATGAATAAATACTTTTCATTTTAAGTATTTAAAATGTAGCAGAGACACGCCGTTATTTAATACTAATTTTTTCTATGAGGGGAATAAGGAGAGGCAATTAAGAAAGTACTAGATGTATTTTCTTGATTTTTTTTTTTAATTTTAAATATAGCGCATACAAACATAGAACAACAATAGGGATGGTATTGGCAAGTACCACAACGACTGTGCTCGAACTGAGAATGATAAAAAAAAAAAAAAAACTGATTAGCACGTATATTTGTATACCGTTTTAAAAAAGTGGCTCGCTTCCTGAAGTAGTGTAGAGTACATGCATCTTCCCTCAACAATCACTTGGCGTTTTCATATTCAGAGAAACAATAGCTATATTTATTTATTTTGAAAATAGAAAGAGCACAAAAGATATTGCACTGGCGTGATTACAAATCGAGCTCAATCCCTCCCAATAATCAGTAGCGTAGCTATGGGGTCCAGCGCCCGTGGCGAACTTAAGAAATTGCGCCCCCCCCCCTAGGGGTTGACCTGATGGTAGGTCACATAAGCTCATTGCGACCTCCCAAAATTTCCTTATTCCATAATTTTTGATTTATTTATTCAGGAAATTTGTAGACCATATTGCAACTTTGATATTCGTTTTTCTTCCTGAAGCGTTTTCACGATGCTCAGTGCTCCCTCGAATTTTATGTATGCACTAGCTGCGTGGCCCGGCGTTGCACGGGCTTTAAAGTAGTGAGGAAAGTTTAAACTAACTACCTCGCCGCCAAGGCGGTTCGCCTATACAGTAGCAAGGAATGTTTCAGTAGACTACCTACCACCAAAGATGCTCGCCTTTAAAGTAGGTAGGAAAGTTTTAGCGAGGATAGTTTCAACAAGCTACTTCCCGTTAAAGCGGCTCGCTAAAAAGCTTCCCTGCATCAAAGAATCAATCGAATTATTTGCACGTACTTCCACAAAAAAAAAAGACGACGTCAAGTAGCGCATACTTAGCACTCTCCCTAAATAACAAATAAAATTCCTTACCAAAAACAATTATTTCCAAACCGCTTTCTTCCTGTAAAATTAATTGCAAAATTCTAAACGAAAAAGTTGTTTTAATATTTGGATCGCAGCCAAAAAAAGTTCCAGCTAAAAACAACAATTAGAATTTTATTTGAAGCACATTTTCAAAATGGCAACAGAGAAAAATAAGTCTTACTAAAAACAATTGTTAGAACTTTATTGTAACATGTATCCGAAATGGCAACCAAAAGAAAGAAAATTCTTTGAATTTTAAATAGTTCAACATTTTAATTAACGTTTTAATTCAAAATGGCAACGGTAAGAAAAAATAGTCTTGGAATTTTAAATAATTCATTAATTTAATTAACGTTCTAATTTAAAATGGCAACGGAAAGAAATAAATGTCTTGGAATTTTAAGAAGTGCAAGAAATTTAATTAGAGTTTTAATTCAAAATGGCAACGGAAAGAAATAAAAGTCTTGGAATTTTAAATAGCTCAATAATTTAATTAACGTTTTAATTTAAAATGGCAACGGAAAGGAATAAATGTCTTGGAATTTTAAAAGTGCAAAACATTTAATTAACGTTTTAATTAATATATCAGCTAATTAACGTCGTAGAGTTACGCGGTTGGTCTTATTGTCTTCCTTAGAAAATTTCGATTCGAATGGGACTATCTTTGGTTCTCTACTCTCAGCGATTTTTTTAGGAGTTCAAGCTTCAGACGGACAGACAGACAGACAGACGTGGACAGATTTTTAATAGTATTAATGATTTGTCTGATTTTTATTATTATTGTGTAAACTTAAAATTTCATAAGACAGTTTGAGAATTTTCCTATTTCTTACAATTCAATAGTTCGGAGTGTCCCTACCTTTCTCCATCATTTCACATTAATTCAAAAAAACAATAATTCTTGCAATGTGTTACAGAACATTTTTTTTTAATCGGCCAAAATGCCGCCCCCCTGGCTGCTGCGCCTGTGGCAAGAGCCACTCCTGCCAACCCCTAGCTACGCCACTGTTATTACTGTACCGTTATTTATGCATGTTTGTCTTCATTATATCCTTATTAACACTCTAATATTTGTTCATTTACATTTATATGCAAATATTGTATTTTTGTGGGTAACAATCAGCGTAGAATGTATGATTTCTGAGCTGCACCAAAAAAAATTAAAAATATGAATGTTTAATATTCCTGTTACACAATACTATTTATCGTCGGTTGTTGATGTCTGAAGTACTTTTGCGAAACCGTAATTCTTAGCTCGTGCGAGATGAGAGTGGGTTTATTATTATCACTGTAGCATCATTTATGTATGATTGTATTGATTCTTTGCTCATTAGCCCCCTACATTGATTCATTTCTATTTATATTTAAATATTGTGTTCTTTTTTAAATTTTTTTTGGAATCATGAGAGCGAATTTATGAATTGAATGCTTGTAACAAACAAGGGCGGATCCAGCTTCTGGTTTAGGAGGCGGTCATTGTCAGAAAGGAAAGGGTCAAAGTGCACTTTTTGTGCGTAAACGGTATATGGCGTTATTTTCGAAATATAAGTGCCAAAAATGCAATTTTAGGCCATATTTGGTCGTTTGAGGGAGGGGTCATGACCCCCCCCCTGGATCCGCAAATAGAAACAAATATCCCAATTACACAAGGTTATCGTTTGTTATTGGTGTCCAATGAGAACTACTTTTGTGAAACCAGAGTTGGTCAGGACCACCAAGCGTAAAGTTCGGCCCCTTGTCAGTTTGGTCGCCCCTCCCCCATCAATATTTATTAAATTTATACTACTCCAACTCCGAGCCGGGTCAACTCTAGGACCTGGCCCCGATTGGCTTTCAAATTCGGCTGACATGACCTCTTGTCTGACGTGCGAACTCTGTAGCGGGGGAAAGGGGGGCGGAGAGGTTCTCAAAAGAAAAAAGGGAAGCAAAAAACTAAACATGTTGATAAACTTTCTCAAACTAAAGCTTCTCTCTAGTTGAACTTTAATTACTGATGTGCCTTATTTTAAGAATAAACGATCTTGTTTTTCTTATGGGGGGGGGGGGGAGACGTCTATTTTCAAAGAGCTGCAGCGAGCTTATTATTTGTACTACAAAAAAGTTGTAATGAACAAAGTTGTTGGAAATTTACTTTTCTTTAACTTTGTATTTAACAATTTTCGCTCACTTTTACCATTTCTGAGATATTTTGAAAAACCACAAAAAGTCATAAAATTTTGTGGTTTTTCGCCCCACAAAAGTTCTCCCGGGGTATTTCGTGTTGAATAACTTGTTTTTTTCTGATTGGCATAATATGTACAAGTTAAAAAAAAAAAATCTTCCAGTCCATTTTTGCAAGGTAAAATTCATCTATTGACTGGAATACTAATCAAACCTCGAGAAAACTTTTTTTTCTCATTGGATGATGTCAAGTGAAAAAGTAACTTTCGAATGGCGATACAGAGTTCGAGTTGGTAGTTTCCTTTTGTCAGCGCGAACCAGTTTCAGCTAGTTTCTCATCCTCAAACGAGACCTTTTCCCCGCCGCCACACGGAAGTTAGCATCCCAGTGAAATACCGCTGATAAAAAAAATGTCCGCCATTGCTGGAAGGGAAGCTGATAACGACTCTGTCACTGACGCCCACAGCCGAACAATGGAAGAACATTTTCGAAGCATCAAATTTGAATTGTGCAAAACATAGGCGGACTTAGGCTGTTCATTCTGGGGGGTGCAGAATGAACCGGGCCCCGGGGGGGGGGGGGACTGGCCGGGCCTGGGGGTTTGACCTGCGGAGGGAGGGGGTATTCCACAGGTCAAACAAGGCTCCGGGGCATTCTTTCAGAAAATATTCATTTTTTTTTTAAAGTTTAAATGGTTGCTTCGAAGTAAAAGAAACTAACTATGTACCAATGAATACCCAACTGCAGTGAATGCGATTTTTCTATAATACGGCACTGAATAATATATAATTATTTGATTTATGTAATGATTTATTTGCTATTATTATTTCCTTTTTTTAATGGATAAAAATACTGTTATTTTTAATTTGATGTTGATATTATTGTAGCAATATTTTCTTGAAAAAAGGTACGAAAATAGGAATTTATTAACATGACTCTTGTCTAAAATGAATTTAAGGAACATAAACTATTACAAAGCTCAAAATACAAATATAATTCTTTAAACAATACTAGTAAAATAATAGAGTGAAGTTATTGCCATAAAAATAAATACATCAAAAATAACTTTAAAGAACTTCAAAAATAGTTCAATAGTGATAGTAACAAGCTGAGACTCACTTTCATCGAATTCGGAAGTAATTGGTGGAAAGCTGGAATTTTTTTTATAAAACTTTCCTCCAAAACTTTTTTCAAAATTGAAATATTTATGCTACCTTTGATTTACGTTGGAGGATCAAGACTCCTCTTTACTGAAACTTAAATTCTAAACACACATTTTCAGGCTATCTTTAGTGACGTTAAAGGAATTGAGAAGACTCGGGGCATCTCTCCTGAAATATTTTAACACTGAAGCACAACTCAGGATATATTTCTTCATGATACAGTAAAAGAAAAGAAGATGAGTTTTTTTTTTTTTTTTTTTGAACTGAAGTCTTATTTAAGTTATCTTTGAGAAGTAAAAGTTCAAAGACCATCCCCTGAAAGATTTTCGATACATAGACGCGCAATTTCGCGTTCTCTTTGGAGACGTTAAGAGACAAAAAGGGTTAAGGATCTCCCTCCGAAAATTTCCAAAATTGAAACCTTAAGCCATCTTTACTTTAGACCATCTTTGGTAGTAACGTTAGCAAGGACTCTCGCCCAAAATGCTTCGAAATTAATGTTTTAAAGCCATTTTTATTTAGGTTATCTTTAATACCGTCAAGAGAAAAGGCAGGATTCGGGCGCTGTGCACCGAGATTTTGCGGCATTGAAGCTTCAAGAATGCAATTTTAAGCTCTATTTTTTGAAACTGAAGGTTCAAAATTTTACTTTTGGCAGAGGTGCCCATTACCCCCAAGAGCAAAAACTTATCATGCAAGAATTCCACGAAGATCCCTCTAAAAACGAGAGCCACACGTGAAAGAAAAACAAAAACTTTTAAAAACGCCCCTTAAAAATAATTCAATAGCGCCGCTTACGCCATGATTCTTGATAGGAACAACTGCTTTTAGGCTTTGTCTGACAACACTTAGGATAATAAAAGGATTTAGGGATTCTTCCGGAAATTTTTGGGCATGGAGACTAATTTGGAAGCTCTCTCTTTTCTAAAAACACATTTTAGAGTTAAAGACTATAGAAAAGTAAAGGGGATATCAACTACAGGAGATTACAGGCATTCTGCCTAAGCGCTCCCAAAGCATTTCCATTGTCATTGGTATTGAAGAAAAAGCGGGAAAAGAAATCTCTTCCGAAAATTTTTGGATATTGAAGTCTTGAAACTGCAATTAAATTGCACGTTGTAAAAGTGAAATTTTAAGATGTCTTTGGACTCTTTAAGGAGGGTCATGAGCCTTCTTTGAATTCATGCTTGGCGGATACACGGGCTTCGACTTCCTACCCTAAACCCGCCACTGAGATGCACTCTATTCTTTAATTTCACCCCTGGTAAAGAGATTGAAAATTACGTGCCCCTTCTAGCTCGGCCGGCTTGGACTTTTTTTTTTTTTTTGTTCAGCTGAAAGCTTGGAAATTTGTGTGAAAAAACTAAAACCGAAACTGATTGCACTTTTAATTTTCTTGCTTGGAGGAATACTTACACTTTATTTTAAATGTCTTGAGGGGGAGGAATGATTACACTTTATTTTAAATTTATTGAGTGTAGCATTATTTTAAAGACTTATTTCCTGAATGACTAGAAAAAAAGGGGGAATGAAAAGAAAGAGAAACGTAATTTGCTGACTAATAATCTACATGTGTTGAATATTTTTCATTTAAAGATTTCTATTCAGAATGATTAGGATTTTTTCTATGCGTTTTCTAATTGAAATATCTTCATTTTCCCAAGACTCGTTCTTTTTTCTCTTGAGTAAAGCACAAGGGCGCCCTGACCCTCTCGGGTTGCACCACTGCCTGGTGCCATCTAACGAATTATTATTAGCAATAATCATTTATTTATGTATTTCAAGCTAAAAGTATGTAAATAATTTAAGAGTAAACTTAAACCGAATAATAACTACCTTTATTTTAAAAACAATCGAATTTTTTTTCGGGGGGGGGGAGGGGTATTGGAGGGAAAGACCCACTGGGGCCCTTGCATACACATTAGAAAACAATGTTAATAGAGAGTGAGCTTTTTTCTTAAGGATTTTTTTTTTTTTTTTTTTTTGAGCAAACACGAACCGAACATCACCTATTTTTGAAAAAATATTTCTCGATTTGGGGGGGTGGGGGTCTTGCCCCCCTTAAATACGCCTTTGGTTAGAGCTGTGGGAATAAACTAGGGGTCCTCAGAAAAGTACAAGCACGTGTTTAACGACGTCAGTTGAATGCTTTCGGCAGTTTCCCTCGAGGCGCGTGCTAAAGGAACACTTGTCGTGGGAAAGAGTAAAGAATTCAGGGGAAAATGGACCTCAGAAACGTGTTTTTAAAGAACATTTTTTGCTCTACAATAAACAAGTTTACTGAGGATTTTTTCCCTAGAACCCCTCGGATAATCGAGAGTATACTTAAGTTTTGAAATAATCGTTCAGCAAGAATTTTCTATCCAGTTACGCATTTTTATTTATTTATTTCAGTAAGGGAAAAAAATTCCAAACTAGCTGTCTGATGAAAAAAATTTTAATTTATTTTTTTCGTAAAGTCCGGCCAAAATGTTGGGGGTGAGGCGCACCCCCTGGCACCCCCGTAAGTCCGCCTATGGTACAAAACAATCGGGCTTAATGAAGTGGTCTCATTTTTCATTTTAGTCTCCACGTGGTTAAGAGGTCATTATTAAAAATTTTACCCACAAACATTGGTACCTTGTGGGAGAGGAAGCGATATAAAATACACTCGGTTAAAAAGGGGGTCAGTCTCATCACTTAGGGGGGGGAGGCGGATTGTCCCGCCCCATCTGACTTTAGGAAATCAATGTTGCATGTAAGTGGGCGTGGTTTTGGTGCTTCATGGGGTAATTTACATTGCGTACACACCCTTTGCCCCCCTATAAAAGTCTGAAATCACGGGCCTGTTCGGTGTCCAAATCTTCCACCTAAATCGTAGTCTTGCTGCAATACAAATTTCAAGTATGATTATGTTATGTAATATAACAAAAATTTTGGAATTCTGATTTTGCAACTTCTTAAACGGTGATAGTATTTAATTTTACTTTTTTAAGATCATTAACTCCGCCGGTATACGCCCAAAATGTCGCGGCCGAAATGTCGCGGGCCAAAATGTCGCGGCCAAAATGTCCCCGAGCCAAAATGTCGCTGGCTAAAATGTCGCTGGCAAAAAGGTCGCCGGTCCAAAATGTCGCCGAGCCAAAATGTCGCGGGCTAAAATGTCGCGGGCCAAAATGTCGCCGGTCCAAAATGTCGCCGAGCCAAAATGCCGCGGGCTAAAATGTCGCGGGCCAAAATGTCGCCGAGCAAAAATGTCGCGGGCTAAAATGTCGCGGGCCAAAATGTCGCCGGTCGAAAATGTCGCCGATCAAAAATGTCGCCGGTCAAAAATGTCGCCGGTCTAAAATGTCGCCGGTCAAAAATGTCGCCGGTCCAAAATGTCGCAGGTCAAAAATGTCGCCGATCAAAAATGTCGTGGGCCAAAATGTCGCCAGTTCAAATGTCGTCAGACAAAAATGTAGAAGGTCCGATATTGATACAGTTAGTATCAAAAATTAAAATATATGAAAAGGCTTTTTTACACCGAATCAGCAAAAAATTGCTAATTGCTGTTGATAAACGTGTGCGTTAACGATAGTATGGACTAAAATTTTTGAAAATACTAAAAATAGATTAGCAGCCCAAGCCAAGTTTAATTGATATCGAAGGAAAATTTGTGTGTTAAAAAAGAAGTTGAAGAACAGTGAAATGAATAAGACAGATGTTTGAAACTTGGTCTTCTTACATGATCAAAAGCAAGTCTATATTATTTAAATAATAGAGGTCTTTTTATTTTCTTCTTCATAAAATGTGTAAAAGAAAGTATTGGATCAGTGAAAAATTGTCAATTTGGAAGAATTTACACTTTCTGACGTGTGAGGAATTCAATTTTATCATTTTTTTTTAAGGGAAAATGTGTAAGTGTGTATCTGAGTGACCCATTTTTTGGGGGCGACTCTACCACAAAACTTAGTGCGTGAATTAGAATGAAATTTGGTACATACATGTACCAACCAATATGTGATTCAATGCTGATTGGTTTTTGCCGCTAGTTCTTCCAAGTTTTTACATACAAGAATGTAATGGAACGTTTTCAGCATAGCGTGATTAATGTCTGAAGAAGGTTCAGACGAAATAAAATAAAAATTGGCCCATAGGAAGCCTTTAGAAGATACGCCACATCATCGAGGAAGCAGAGCAATTGAACTTTTTATTTTTCATTATTTGGGAGTGATGTATATCAAGAAGTAATGCAAGTATTCAGACAAAATTTTGTTTGTAGAATGGTCTTAAAGGGAGAGATGCTTATTCATTTCTGGCGTTAATCACCTCAGACATGGTTCTGTAACTTCGTTACAATCAGTATTTAATTGTGGAGTTGAATATAATACCATTTTTTCGCTTGACATTTCACCTCCCCATCCACCACTCAGTTGTTACAAAGAAAGCAATAATTCCATGAACTAATTTGATTTCAAACGTCCCCAAACAACTCTTAAAGAAAATATTCTATAAGAAAATTGCCGGCTACGCGGTGATTAAACGGTATTCCGTTTTTGCAAAAAAAAAATGCCTTTACAGCAAATTTATTTGTTTAATTTCTTTGTGTGAAAAAAAAAGAAATAATCCTAAATATAGTTTAAAAAAACTAAAAAATACGCTTTTAGAGTAAATCAAATTCAAAAGAAGATTTTGAAAACTGTTAAATATCCGCTAAGTTTACATGCACTTATAATATGCATTTTGTGGACGATCGATGCCCAACTCAGAACTAATGTCAAATGCACTTATTATACATCAACATGCAATATAGTTTAGCCTTTAGTAATAATAATGGTATTAAACATATTACTTTTATACGTTTGTAAAGAACGTGAATTTTATTTTTGACTCAGAGTTACATACATACAAACGAACAAACAAAAAAACCTACTTGTGAAACTAGTAAAAGCGTATTAAAAAAGGAAGAAATTTAGCGTCCCTGGGCCCTAAGTACAGCCCTGAAAAAACTATGGCATTATTTTGGTACTGAAATAATTTAAGCTTTAGAAGAAATCAATTTAGTTACATTTTTGTTAATAACTTAAGCTAATTTTGTAAACTGCTACGTTTAAAAAAAGTTACTAAACAGGTGTATTTATCATATCGTGACAAGCTTATTAGTAAAATTGAGCTACATAATTAAGCTGCATTGAATTTGTGAATTACTGGAAACATTCAATCTGTACTATACACTTACGTCATTTTGGAACGGATATATTTTGGACCGGCGTTATTTTGGACCGGCGACATTTTGGACCGGCGACATTTTGACCACGCGACATTTTGGCCCGCGACATTTTGGTCAGGCGACATTTTGGACCGGCGACATTTTGGCTCGCGACATTTTAGCCCGCGACATTTTGGCTCGGCGACATTTTGGACCGGCGACATTTTGGCCCGCGACATTTTGGCTCG
This sequence comes from Uloborus plumipes, assembly GCA_038373865.1. Taxonomy (NCBI): domain Eukaryota; kingdom Metazoa; phylum Arthropoda; class Arachnida; order Araneae; family Uloboridae; genus Uloborus; species Uloborus plumipes. Next base: position 34,578 of record JAXGGA010007023.1, read on the forward strand.
GCGACATTTTGGACCGGCGACATTTTTGCCCGCGACATTTTGGCTCGGCGACATTTTGGCCGCGACATTTTGGCCCGCGACATTTCGGCCGCGACATTTTGACCCCAAACCAGTGAATTCGCTTGATGAAGCGCTGTTTGAAAAATTAAGGAACTTTTTTTTTCTAGAATTAATTTATGTGCAAGTTATTAAGCATTAATTGGTAGTGCACAGTTATTAACACCAATTAAATTTATTGCATCCTTCGATCTGTGCACTACCAATTAATGCTTAATAACTTGCACATAAATTCTAGAAAAAAAGACTTTTCAAACAGCGCTTCATCAAGCGAATTCACTTAGAACAGATTAAAGAATGTGACTAAAAATTGTAATCTCCACCGAGAATTTAGCGAAAATTATTCAATTATTTAGCGAGATGAAATCTAAAGTACTTTATGTGTTATTGTCATCATACAGTTTAATATGAGTTGCACGCTTTTTCCTATTTCTATGGCACATTAATCATAGCTTTTCTCTTCAAATTTATTAAATGTCACAGCTCAGTTCAAGCAACACAACACAAATTCTCGAGTTTTATATCAAAGCTTCTCTAAGCGCATTCTCACACATTCTCTGTATGGTTACATATTAGCAGACAACGGCTACTCCTCAAGTAGATAGGCATGCAAACATTTTATTTTTATGACAGTATAACCAATTCCTTTTTTCTTTTAAAATTAATCAGAAAATGAGAATTTCATTTAATAGTTCTGGCGGTTGTTTAAGCACCGCAACAAATTAAAACAAACCACCCCGGGTTCGGGGCAGGTTTACTCAACAGACTTTGACATAAAAGTTATTTTTTGACGCCTAAATATTCAAACAGGGGAAAAACTCAATGTACAAACTTAAACTTTAAAAACTGTTTCTAAGACCATAACGTCAAACATTTCCTGAAATGAAACAAAAAAATCCGCATAAAACTATCCTACACTGTTAAAACTACTCAAAGATGGAACCGTCTAGGAGAGAATAATGGCAGCCTCACTGTTCACTATTGCAGATCCCACCTGTCTGTGCGCGTTTTAGATTTTCAATTGGGATTACTTTTATTTGTTGTTTTTCTTCTTCACCTTGAATTCCGATTAGAAAATGATCGAAACTCGTAGCTAACCAGTTCAAACTTTGTAACATATTTTAAAAGAATTCATGACTTCGATTCATCGGTCCATGCTCTAACTCTCGTATATCCATTTATAGTACTCAGTGGTTTTAAAATGCTATTGACATTTACTACAGCGTTATCTGTAGAGAAAATGAAGAGGGAAGGTATTTTATGGATCACTTTTAAGAATAATCAGAAATATTCAGTTGGGTATTTCGATTAAGTTAACATGGAGTCGTTCATTAACTTCTAAAATTTTAATCAAGAGTAACATATTAATACGTATGTAAAGCTCGACGTTTGAATATCTTTATGGAATGAAAGATAGGCATTTGAAAAGCAGTTTTTGTTAAGTTTTTCGACAGATTAACAATCGAAAAGACTTTTAACGATCTATTCATTTTATCTGACGGAAGGTAAGCTCTTAGACGGAATATTAGAATGGGGTCATTCTATGTGAAATGAGTAAAAATGAGAAAAAAAGAAGTGGCCGCATGGTAATAGATTTTTATAAAATTTGGTACACAGGTTCATTTTGTGCATATATAAAAATATCTGAAAGGTTTGGGCTTAAAATATTATATTTTAGGAGTTAAAATTGGCCCTCTTAAACACCCTTCACACATATGCTAAATGTCGCACTTTTGAACCCTTATATTTTATTAACTAGTTAATTGTAAACAAAAAAGTTCTATATATTTGTAATCTTTGGAGTAGGGCAATTTATCGGTTTGCACTAACTTTTTGAAAGTCATGATAATTAACTGTTAACTGAACTGTATAAACAAAAAATATTTCATTTTCAACTAAATTGAAGGTTTTAATTTTTTTTTCTCACGCAAAAAGAAATTCAGTTGCCGAATTTAAATTTATTCCCAACAATGCGTTAACTTTCATACAAATAATACCTTAATTTTGAAGCTGTATTTTAATTCCTTTGTATTCAAAATATTTTTCAGGATATTTCGTAAAACGATGATTTTTACCTTCAGGAACACTTAAAAATAACCTGAATTTTCAGGAAATTTTTTACTGATTTTAACAGGAAATTTCCGTTTTCATTTTAAAATGTATCTTTTTCATTAAAAAACGGAAATATGCAGTGAATCACCGAGTTGGCGTAATAAAAACGGAATTTCCCCGTTTTTTTTGGTTGCTGTGCGTATACATTGTTTAAAAAACCCCGAATTTTCAGGAAGTTTTCTACTGATTTTAACAGACAATTTCCATTAAAAGTTTCAAAATGTATTTTTTCCGGAAAAAAACGGAAATTTTACCTTAATTATCGAACGAAAGCGCAATTTTCCCGTCTTTATGGTTTCTGCATTAACTATGGTGTATGATAAAGTACCAATGGTTAGTAGGGAAATGTGGGGCAAAGTGAAATAGCGGGGCAAGTGAAATGGTAAAATATTTTTGCAGTTTGCAGTGCCACCTATATTTTAACTAATACTATTAATATTTTAACTAAGTTCCAAGACAAATAGTTGATTCTTGTCCAAAAATAAGTAGCTCCAAAGATCAACGAAAAAAATTAACTGAGCCATTTTCAAAATTTGATACTTTTTTTTTTTTTTCAAAAATATTTGTTATTACTATAATAGAATAAAATTTTTGTAATTATCATTTAAACTATTAATGGAGATCCAGATAATGTCCAGTGCAGTCCTTATCAGGGTTGCCAGATTTAAGAACAGTAAATACGGGACGGGTTTCAAGGGGTGAAGGTGGGAGATATTTTTGTGATTGAGGGTAATTACTGGTTATGGTTACGGTGTATTTTTAAGGGGTAATAAAAATTATTTTCATTGCTTTCGGAAGATTCCTATGTTTATGGATGAACACGTTTTTGGAGAAGCTCTAACTCAAGAAATAAAAAAAACGAAGTTCAGTATACAGATAGCCGTTGATAGGAACAGGCGCTAATTAGTTTTTTACTTGAGTTCACTAAAAGAACAACGGTGCTATCGAACATTTTTCTTGTTTCATGTGACTTCTTTATTTGAAACAAAATGCAAAGAATCGTGGAGCGAAACTTTTCTTAATGCCACAGTAGCGAATGGAGTAAAATGAAGTAAATGAGAAATGAGTAAAATTACTTTAATGTGCCATTTATAAACATGTGGATTTTACAATTGATCAGACAAAGAATCAAACTTTACAATTTAAACAGGGCAAAAAAAAAAAAAAAAAAAAAACCAAATTCGAACTCTTAATGACTATTACAATGTAATATTCATCAATTCTATGTTTTCAAAAACCATATTTGCTATTTCATTCTAAGATAACAATTGTTTTCAATTTTTGTGTCTTCAAAGTTATAAAATTCATTACAACTTATGTGTAATGAATTCATAGCCACAATAAATTCTGCTTTAATTACCTGAACCGCACATCCGTTTCGTACTTGAGTCCACTTCAAATTTATACATGGTGTCCACTCCAATCGTGGACCAATAGCTAATTTCTAAACCGTTAGATATAAGCATATAGTTTATTTAGGAAAAAATCTCCAAATTACGAAAGGAATTTTGGGTCTATTCAATGTTTTTCAAAAAATCAAATTTTGAAAGAGTTACGAAATTTAAATTTGTATACAGCCCCCATTCCTATCAATCATATTTAGTAAAACATTCTTGACACTGTAACGTTTAGAATTAAAAAAAAATCACTCTTCTACCACAAAAATTGACCGAGTTATGACGTTTTGAAAAATCAAGATTTTGCATTGTTTCATGACGTCATCGAGGGAGCGATCTCTCGATGGACGATTGGAGTGGACACCCTGTATGTGAAAATACTTGTTCAAGCGATTTTATCACTATCAATGAAAGTTTTTGTAGTAAAATATCTGCTGTGTTGTTTACACATGCAACAGTAACTTAATTTTTCTTATGCTTGACACCCTGAGAATTTTGAGACACACCACTCTGATCTTCATGAGCAACAGAAAAATCCTTGTTTAAAATAGTGCAACGTACTTTTGCTGTATTTCCAGGACAACGTATCAGCCATTTTTTTTACCTTCATCCACTCTACTCATATCGAAACACACATAATCGTTTTTCCAGCACATCATTTTCCGACGTGGAATGTCTATTCGTGTTAAATCTGAAAAATTCAATCGCATCAGAGCATTAAATCTTGCCAATTTTCTACTATCAAAGTATGAAAATGGTTTTAATTGCGATTGACGACGCATGTGTAGAGATCTGGTTCCAATATTAGTCAACGAATAAAGAGGAAGTGTAGATCTCTTGTTTTGCTTTATTTATTTTTTTTCTTGAAATAATGTCTTTTTGTAAAGTATTGTTATTGGCTAGAATACGGGACTTTTGCCGTCCCGTATGGGAGTACCCCGGGACGTGGGACAATTTTTCAAAATACGGGACTGTCCCTTGAAATCCGGGACGTCTGGCAACCCTGGTCCTTATTTAGTTGATATAAGGAATTTTTTGATTTTAAATGTTCAATGTAATTTGTCAAGTGCACTCGGGGCAAAGTGGATGGGGCAAAGTGAAATAGTTCTTTTCGTTTACTTATTCATTCATTTATTAAATCACAACGTAAACCTTCATTTATTATTTTATTTACATTCTTTTACTTAATTATTTACCTATTTACTCATTCATTAACTCATTTTCTTGTCGATTCTCTATTTTATTCACTCATTTATTTTTTTCTCACATATTAATTAATTTATTCATGTATTTACTTATTCGTTTATTTTTCATCATTAATTACTTTTTCGTTTATTTACGCATTCTTTTGATAAAAATTACTGTTAATCGTCGAATAGAAAATTTTTCATTGCAAAAATATTTTGTTTTTCACTTTGCCCCATGATTTTTTGAGGTGAAAATTTTCCACAATTTTTTGAAAGTACAAAATAATTGCCAAAGATGAAAAGTAATATTTTAACGAAAGTTGTATTACAAAATACATTATCCTTTCTTTATGTACAATATTTTTTTTCCATTAAAGCAGGTACGTAAACTTTACTATTGGGGTCATTCCACGGTGACTGACGTTACAGTTTGACTCTAATTTAAATTAAAAATTCAGTACCGACTTGAAATTAATTTTTTCCCCCTGAATTTGAACTAAAATGTAATTACAGAGTATACTAAAAGTCTTTTCATAACTCATTAGGTATGAGGAAATTTTTTTTCAGAATTTATGGGGAATCAAACATATGTGACTAATCTTACACAAAAGCGACATCACTAAAATTGACTTTTTTTCAATTTGGAAATCCTCTTTAAACTAATAGCGTGAAACATAAAAAATAAAATTCCTATAAAAATAGAAATTTCAGACTTTATGAAAATACTTTCTTTGATGGAAAAAACTAAAAAACTGATAGCACAGAAAATATATAATAGGTGTGACTGATGTAACAAAGATTTCGTGACTGATGTTACGATAACAAAACATTGCTACAATAATAAATAATGTCTCTCTAATTATTAACAAAGCATATATTTTGCTCAAAATTGAAGTTAAATTATAAGAAATAAAGAATGGCAACAAAATCTTGGTTACACTAATTAAGTTTTACACATTAATTTTTCATAAATTGTCCTCTTGAAATAACTACTTCTGGGGAAGGCTGATTTTTTTATTACTTTTTCTTCCGAATAATAAATTTCATTCATATTGTTAGGCCATTTACAAATATTTTACTGCTCAAAACTTGACATTAACTGGCTACTTATAGTTTTGAATGGTACTAACTTCACCTCGTAGAATTGACCATCATATTCCACAAGAACCCTCTCTCCTGCTGCAGACTTCAATTTCGGAACGCATTCTACTAAATTAGACTTCAAAAAACTGTTTTGAACTTTTGGTGATTCAGAAAATCACTGCCAAAAAAGTGTTGCTGCTAATTACCTGCTCTAGCTTCTGATTTATTAAAAGATTATTTAAATATAACTATTAATAGTATAGCTGCAAACCCGGTGATGATAGCTAAAATATTTTCACATTTTTTGAAGTGTAGTATGCAAAAAATTTTTTGCCCGGTACAAAAAACATATACATACAATCGATTGTGATTTGGATTTTCTTCACTAATATTGAAGTTCTCCGAATCTTTAGGAAAATAATGTGGCTATTTCAAAAGGTAGTGTAGGCTATTATGAAGCTTTTGTGGTAATTTCACAAGAAAGTATTGTACTGTAACTTGCTACATCAAAAACATATGCTTCAATGCCGCAATTTTGCTTTCTCATTTCTATATATTGTTTCACAAATAAATTCATCTGCTTCTTGGAGTATTTCAGAAATTTTTTTATCGTCTTATCTCTTCAGAATTACCATTATTCCAAGCAGTTTTGATATCTTTCCAGCCTGGTGCACGTCTCCTAAGATCATATAGGGTCCAAAATTACTTAAGCATGTTCTGTTTTCATTGGCAAACACTTTAATTTAACTGCCATACACGGAGAGTTAGGAGTACTTGTTTGTCCAGTTTCAATTTAAAAAGAAAAAAAAGGGCAGGTGCTTTTAAAACAGGGCTCTTTTGTGTTCTAAATTTTCTTGTATTTCTTTTCCGAATTTATCTTTTTTAAAACATTCTAAACTTACTTTGAACTTAGCTAGATGATCACTTTAAAAAAATTGATTTTTTCTCTTTTTTCTCTGCTCATTTTATCATACACTGTTTTTGATTTACTAATCTTCATATTTTCCGTCATTTTAAATTTCTCTCACCTAATATGTTGTCTTTTTGCAGAAGTTGGTGCCTTGTATAGTTTATTTAAAGCATCTTAGGGAAAAGAGAAATGTGACTGATATTACTGTGACTGATGTTACACATTTTAAGCAAGTTTCAAATGTATTAATTCAACTACTTTTAAATATTTAAATGAAGAATATTAAAGATATCATCATAAAGAAGAGAAAATGACTTGTAATCTTGGGTTTAGTTTTGTTTAAGTAAAACAAACTTTTATACTTTTTTGTGACTGACGTTACATGAATGTGAGGACTAATTTATAAAAATTGTTTATAAAATAATTATAACAGTTTGAAGCTTCTTTGTTGGCTTAATCTCTTCATTCATAAACTACATTTCAATGAAAAATAAAACTGTAGACATACCAGTTCATTTCATTAGTAAAAAAGCAGATGAACTTTCAATAGCTCTAATACAAGAAAACATGTGCACAAAATGGTGTTGTCAAAATTTACCTATAAAACTTATAAGAAATGAGTTTATAGCCTTTTTAGCGTTGTTTAAAAAAATTCATTCTTTTTTACATCATATGAAATCGAAAAACTATTGGTACATTGAAATTTTTTTTTCGTGTGTGATGTCTCCACTTGTGGAATTGCCCATTGCACTTTGCCCCACATTCCACTACATAATTAATTTGGGAATGAACTTGACATACATTGACCACTTCGTATAACAGAGCAAAAGCAAAGAAAAAGTTCAAGCCAAAATGAAGAGTTACAATTACAGAACAAGCATAAATGAAATAATGAGTCTATAACTTATTCTGTCATCATTTTCAATTATTTTCTTTTTTGCTATTAATACAAATGTAAAAGTGGAAATTAATTAGTTCATTTTAACTATCAGAAAAAAATAATTAGTTTAATGACTTCAGATTTTAAAATAACTAATTCGCACGAAAGTTTTATTACTTAGTCTCATTGAAAGTATTACGAGCTTCAACATCATTGTTTATTTTATTTTCGAAATGGCTGAAACAGAATAGTCAGAGCGAAACATAGCAAATGCTGGGATATCTATGATAAAAAAAAAATTTCCGAGTAATTTGTTTTGTTTCTTAAGTTCTGATGTATAACTTGTGTATATGATATAAAATAACTAATAATTTATTTTGTCAGTGAATACAATCTTAAATCTTTTTTAAACTTCAAAGGATTTGAAGCCGGCCACCTTGTCTAGTGGTCAGAGTAGTCTGCCACGGATGATGTGGTCCCGGGTTCGAGTCCCGGCTTGGGCATGGATGTGCTTTCTCTCTCCTGTCCTTTCTTTGTGTGAATGTGTTGTGCTGTGAAAGGTTGCCTGCCCTATAAACGGGTCCCTATGGCATGCATGTACTGTGGGAGTCGGACTTCGCACCAAATTATAGCACAGTTTCAAAAAGGGAAGCAGCGCACCCCAAATTGGCACACGACAAAAAAAAAAAAAAAAAAAATTGAAGCTGGAACACAAAATATACTTCTTCTAAAGCAAAATATTTTCGAATATGCACATAACATTATATCCGATTACAAACAACTAAAATGAGAATTAATTTAAAACGATTAATTGGTATTCATTATTTAAATTGGTGGAAATAAGTTTCAGTGCCTTGAACACGATTTGCACCATTTTCGTGACAATGACCCGTGTAGCCTCCCACTCCATTTAAACCCACTGGATTGTTTTAACCCACTGCATTAATTTAACCCACTGCTTTATTGTAAACGAAGTCAGAAGGCGATATTATGTTCGGAGTACCAAGTAAGCGTTTCTTTTTATTTTTAATGAAAGCTCTGTTTCGTTCTTATTAGTACTTATAAGGAGCGATCTCGATTCCAGAAGAGAAACCGGTTGATCCTACACAACACTGCATTCTATTTCTATAAGGATTTATCGCCGTGCCTTAGTTCGATGCAAAGCTCCAAAAAGGGAAGAAAACGAGCACTCTCAGAAATCAAGAATGGGTTTTGCTGTGAAGCGTTTGGTTTATTTTCAAGGTCATGAAAGAAATTTAAATGTAGAAACTTCAGCTTCAAAAATGATGTTTGTTTATGACACCTTTCCAATGTAAATGAGAGATATTAAGAAAAATTACCATTTAAAATTTTATCATTCATTAAGAATTGGTAAATTTAATGAAAAAAAATCAGTGTTTGTCCACAAAGGAAAAATAACCGAGAAAATTCTTTCAGGGAATTAAACTCTTCGGCACGTCAAGTAATCTATAGAACTTCAAATTTTGGGAAGTTTTCCTGAAATTTATTCGCTTTTTTTTTATACATGTAGCGTTTCCTCAGAGCAACAGAAAGACATTTAGACCTGGAAACAGCAAAGAAACACGGGGGATTAAAAAAATGCCTTGGGGCCACAAGATTTTTTCAGATGAACTTTCGTGTAAATTCTAAGAAAAAAATTCAATAACTAAATAACGAATACCTAGTAATTATGAAAGAAGCTTCGTATTTTATTTTTTTTTAAATGAAAACCATCTTATTCGCTTACTTTTATTGCTGAGAAATTTGAAAATGCTTTTTTTTTTCTGCCGATGTTGGTTACATTAAAAAAAATTTTTTTTTTTTTTGGTCTATTATTGTACCATCTATTCATTCTCTGAATGGTAGTGAAATTTCGTCACATCCTTTTAAACAAACCTCGATGTAAAAGAAGTGCTTTTATTGAATGTTTCAACAGAAAACAAGGGAGAGTGAAAACTATTACGCTACAGTACAGGCGACTCTGAAGCGAATGTATTCACCCCGAGGTGAAATATAATAGGGCAGCCTGTTTCAGGGTGATTTGTTAGCTAGGAAGACAGTAAAAGCACCAAGCGGCACCTTTGATAACCTGCGTATTGAGACTCCCAGGTGTCATCACCATCCTCAACCATTTGAATGGCGGATATCTTGTTTACGTCGTCACGACAGAATTCTTCGTACAGTGTTTTTAGTCTTGGATTTCACTTTGAATTTATTACAAAATTGGATTAATTCCTCATTTTAATCTTAAATCTCACGTAAGTACATGCATTTTTTCATACTTCTAAGATTTCCCAACATACTTACAATCATTTCAAAGTGCTATTACGGAAATGTATCTCTGTGTAGCGATTCTGTTTTGCTGCGTAGACACAGCCAGCAAGTAGTAGAGCGAATTAAAGGTTTGAAAAAAAAAAAAACTCCTTCCGCCCGACTCTTGCTTTCTTATTTGTTTTTATTATGCATATACGTACATACTAATTTAATGCCATGATTTGCATTTCGTGCTTTCGCTAATATCTTTCATTGATGAAATTGATAACGAATGCTGAGTTCGTTATTGGTTCATTCCACGTGAAATGAGCAAACCGGCTCGGCTGTGGCATACATGTCACAGATTTCAATGAAACTTTTTATTTTATTCAAGTAAATCATGTATACAGGGTGTCCACTCCAATCGTGGACCAATAGCTAATTTCTAAACCGTTAGAGATAAGCATATAGTTTATTTAGGAAAAAATCTCCAAATTACGAAAGGAATTTTGGGTCTATTCAATGTTTTTCAAAAAATCAAATTTTGAAAGAGTTACGAAATTTAAATTTTTATACAGCCCCCCAGTCCTATCAATCCTATTTAGTAAAACATTCTTGACACTGTAACGTTTAAAACTAAAAAAAAAATCACTGTTCTACCACAAAAATTGACCGAGTTATGACGTTTTGAAAAATCAAGATTTTGCATTATTTCATGACGTCATCGAGAGATCGCTGAAGGGACCGTATGCAAAATCATTCAAAATCTTGATTTTTCAAAACGTCATAACTCGGTCAATTTTTGTCGTAGAAGTGTGATTTTTTTTAGTTTTAAACGTTACAGTGTCAAGAATGTTTTACTAAATATGATTGATGGGACTGGGGGGCTGTATAAAAATTTAAATTTCGTAACTCTTTCAAAATTTGATTTTTTGAAAAACATTGAATAGACCCAAAATTCCTTTCGTAATTTGGAGATTTTTTCCCAAATAAACTATATGCTTATATCTAACGGTTTAGAAATTAATATATATACATATGAGGAAATGCAAAGTATGAAGGTTTTTAAAAACTGTTTGTTGCTTTGCTATTGACATCAGAAAATAAGGCTTGCGCTAAGCCTAAATTTTCAGATTTCATGACAGCCAGTTTATGACTCAATAACTCCGTAAGTTATAAACATAAATTTAAAAATAAATACTTTCCCATTATCTGTAAAAATTTCTATCAGGGAAGATGGAAGTTAAATTTATTTGGAGCTTTCATTAAGTCTGGGGTGTTAACAAAGATTGAAATCTGTTCAATTTACTTCAGATTTCAAACAACTCTGCTGGCTCTTTTAATGAAACAATACGAAAAAAGCAATACAGAGCGTAAAACTATCTATTACAAATTACCTGGGAGAAGTTAATAATTGGTGTCAAATGTTTTAATGATGAAATCGCATTTAAAAAATTGAAATTTATCGAAATTTTCATTTTTTCCACTTTTTCAGATGCAAGTTTGAGCAAAAGGGAATGCCCCTAATTTGCTCAATTTTTTTTGTGAAGCATGTTGAAGTGTCTTTCATTTAATATCAAATCTTAATTGGTGCCTTTCAGCGTATTTTTGTCATTAGAAAAACTTGAATTCAGGTAAAATTTCATCAACGAAACCATTTATTGTAAGTTTAGAAAGACAATCATTTCTTTCGTGTTTCCTTTTCTTGAAGAATGTTTATAAAGTATTTGCTGAAGCCTTTCCGTAATTATTGCGAAGTATATTTTGTTCCAGTATGAATAATTATATTTAATTGTACAAGTAAAAGTTGCTTTTTTTTAATAATCTCCACCCGTGATGTGGAGAAAGAATAAGTGTACCGATTTGGCCACTCTGCTGTTTGATTTAAACAGAGGATGCAAGTTAATTTCTAACATTTTTATTTTTACTTCTACTTACAGCTATGTTACACAAATTACAAGTTAAGACATTTCGGAACTCTACGTGACAGCATCGTCCGTGTTGTTCGCTCTCAAGATCGCTTCTCTCCGCCGATCCCTCAGTTTCGGTATATAAGGGAACAGTTTCCATTTGAGATATCAACTTTGGTTTATCTGAACTCAGAGAACGATGAAAGTTATTACAGTTCTCTTGTCAAGGCGTTTATATTCTACTGACGACGACTTGAATTTGTTCAAGAATAGTGTCACCCCCCGGATATCGCTTCACGCCAAACAGGAACAATAGGAGATGGATAAAAACTCAGATCATTTTCAAATTCAGCTCACCGAAAAGCAAAGAACACTCAAAATATCCCATGCAGTTTTTTGGTTGCAGCCTTGTGTAATTTGATAAGTCGATCAGAATTTTACTTATTTTTCGGTTTGTCGAGTTATAAGTCATTTTCCTCTTTCGGACCTCTAGTCAAACCCCAAGCAGGGGGTGTCCCTAACTTAACTTTTTGGGAGGCGGAAACTATCAATTTGCAGAATGGAACTTTAAAGTGTGCCAAATAATAAAATACAAGTATGTTCATCTGAAACATTAACATTTTAATTCACCTTAACTTTAAATTTAAATTATTTTTCTCTTATATCTTATTTATTGAAAATTTGCAATCTAACAAAGCTATTTTTGATTTTTTTAAACCGAATTTTGATAATATTGATGAAATCAACTGCGCTGGAATAAATTAACGTCCTTTGAAAATTCTTCTGATTTACGTTTATTTTTTCATTCCAATTTGCAGTTTGTCTAAATTTTGTATCAAAGCTGACTATTACTATCATTATTGAAACTAATGGACTGAAATAAATGTTGTGGTGTGATAACAAATGAAAAAAAATGAACGTTGACATCTAGAGTTAAAATAATGATTTTTGCAACCACAAATTGCGACAGGTGTGTGTGTTAGTATGTGTAGACGCGTATCGTAAAATGGGGTGAATCAGCTTTGATTGTAAAAAAAGGAAAGGACTCAAAATTTGAAGGCAAAAGCTGGGTAATATGCTTCTTTTGCATATTACCCAGCTTTTGCCTTCAAATTTCGAGTTGAGCCGCACCATGGTTTGCGGACGCTCGCTGGTAAGATAAATTCATTTTATCAACCAGTTTGTTGGCAATCTTAGCTATAATAAGAAGATCTTTGCCTCCAGCTCAGCTATTGGCTATTCCTGACTCAGGAGTCCAGAATACGGCAGTCTCAAAATGTCATAGTTGAGCTGTGGCCATCTTCGATAGCCTGACGCATTATTCAATTTCGGAAAATTTCCTTCAAGCGCCCTCGACTGTCTAACGTCACCGAAGATTATCTCAAACTGACTTCAGTTTTGAAAAATATTTAGAAGGGAACCCCAAACCAAACCTTCATTAGCTGAAAATGAGAAATTTTTGACATCACTTTAAAAAAAATTCTCTGGGAGCTTAACTACTTTTTAAAAGTTTTGAGGGGAGTTACCCTAATCCGCGACCTACCTCTTCTCTCCTCTGTCATTCTGCGGACGGCTTGATATTGGATAGTGTAACATTCGAAATTCATCCTTTGTTGTTATTTTGTGCCAGATAGACTATGGCAATTTGGGCTATACTTTTCAACTGTACCTTCATTTGGTGTGCGGTCCGACTTCCACAGTACATAAGGACCTGTTTATAGCATAGGCAACGATTCATAACACAATACATTCACACACAAAGAAAGGACAAGTACATCCATGCCCGACCCACGGAACCTCCCCATCCCCATTCAGTCACAATTCTCTGACCACTAGACAAGGTGCCCGGCGATAAAAAAAAATTTAAGTTGAAATCTATCAATTCACTCTATTTATTTTTTCTCTCTTTCTTCATCTAAAAATTGAGTTGTCGGTACGTGTATCTATCTTTCATTCTAAGAAATGTGCTCAATAAAGAATTTTGCAGTGTTAAGCTTATAACACATTTATAAGTTCACTCTATTTTTAGATTTCTTTTCTAGAATGAAACCTTGATAGAAGTTTAGAGGAAGGTCGGTATGGAGGGGTGCAGTTTCAACTCAAGACATTACAAGGGCGGATCCAGAAAGTTTTCAAGGGAAGGGCGATTGATTTCATTACTTCCCTAGAAGCAAAGCTTCCTGCATCAATCTTGACGGATCTTGATATTGTACAGACGGCATTAATAATTGACCCCCCCCCCTCTCCTTTGCTCCCTAACCTCCCAAAATGACGGGTCTGGCCGAAGCATGAAGTGTGATTCGTTCTATAATAATTTATATCGTAAGTTTTCTTTTCATACTTGTAATTACTTTAAATATTGTCCTTCAAGCTATACACAATTGTAAAATGTAAGAAAATATAGAAGAAAATCATATTTAATTAAAATAATAGTGTGTATTGAACTCTTGGAACCTGAACCTGTTCAATAATTAACGTGAAATTATGCTTAATTTGAAAGTTTCTATGAAATAAACAAGTTAAATTACATTAAATTTATTATATGAACAAGTTTAATTGCTTTAAAAATGAAGTTATAGTAAAATGTGGCTTCCTTTAAACATTTCTAGTGCTGACACTTATAAATAAATAAATGAAATATAAATTTTTAGCAATTACCAGGGCAAGATTTAAAAATTCATATTTTATTTAATAGAGGTACAGGTATAAAATTTCGGTTTTAGTTAAATTTCTCAATATGTTGACAAAATTTAACAAATTTCGCAGATATGGATTGAAGTTAGTAATGCTCCAGGATTACAAAACATACTGAGAGTTCACTACAAGTTTTTTATGCTGAGTACGAGAGAGAGAGAGGGGCGAGTGCCCATTTCTTGCACATCCGCTTTTATAAAAATCATTAAGTTTCGATTCCATTTGGTACTTAAAGGAAAAAGCTTAGTTTTAGTTCATTTCTTTTTGAAATTAACAGTTCTAAAATTAAACGAGTTAAATATTTTATTAAAACTTAAGGATCTTCTGATAAGTATGGAAAAATGCATGTACATGACTAACAAAAAGTCAAATTTAATTCAAAATTTCTAAATTAAGAATGTTTAGATCTCTAGTACAATATTAAAATATAATGTAAATAACAGCTAATTTCTAGTTAACCCATTTATGTCCAGTAACCTAAAAACAGGACGCATGTTAGTTACTGCATATAAAAACCTGTAATGGGTATATCATTTTACTCTAAAGCTGTTTCTCACAAGTTAAACAGTCCTTCTTCTCGAGAAAACCAGTTAGAGCCACTATTTGGACATCTGAGTTTATTTATTAACAGCTATTTTCGGACAAATCAGTCAAGCAGCGATCCAGCATGGGTAGCCACAGAAAGTAAATTTTTTTGCGAACTTATTTTTCGTAAAATTAAACTACTTTAAAATCATTTGCTTAAAATTGATCATAGATGCCTTCTGTAATTTTACTTTGCAAAAGTAAAGTCAAGTAAGGTCGTAATTGACGCACATATCTGCAAAATAGCCCGTAAATAGGACGTTAAATAACTTAAAAAAATATGGCAACGGCGAACTATTTTAAGCCTAAAATGTATGTAAACCATTCCAAGTAAGAGTTTTTAGCAGATGAAAATGAAAAAAAAATTGTTAAAAGGAACTTGGGCATAAATGGGTTTAATTATTCTGTGATTTAATATTCGATCATCTCAGTTGATTTTAGAAAAACATGAACTCAACAGAAGAACAAGCTTTGCAAATTAAAAATAATGCTCCATAGTACTTACAAATAACACTTCATATTACACTAAAAATATTGCAAGTGTCAACAAAATAAAAATAAATACTTTAAACTAGGAAAAATAATTTTAAAATGAGACATTAATATAAAACTTGCGCAAAAGAATATTAATATAGTATCATATTTTATGCATTTATTATCTATTCAATACTAAAACTTTAATATGTGCAGTAGCCGAAGCGTCGGTAAACGCCCAAACTGCGTTTTGTGCCATCTCTAATTTAAACTATCTTATTACTAATATTACCAAAAATATTACATTTTATAAAATGCCGTGTCAATTTCTATATTTTTATTATCTATTTCGATTTCCTGAAATTGAATACATCTTTGTTCCTATCTTTCTAAATTATATCATAGTTTCAATGGTATAAAAAGAAAAAATATTAAGATGACAAAAATGAGTAGAAATATTTTACCACTTATTTAATGTGTTATTTTCGAAAAGAACAGGCATATTTTATGAGTTTAACTTTTTAAAGTTATGTAGTGCTTGCGAAAGATTTTCTAAAAATGTTGTTTAAATTTAGAAATCCCTACATTTGCGTCATAAAACTTGTATTTGAGTGCTTCCATCGAACATAAAAATCTATGTGATTCAAAACTTTGATCTCGCTGTTGACATTTCAGCGAATCCAATAACACTGTTCGACAAAAAAAAAAAAAACCTTGAAAATGCTTCTGGTATTTTGAAGGCTGATTCTTATGTAAAATGACCCCCTGAATCCGAATATGACCCCCGTTTTCCCCCATCACGTCCCAATTTTTTTTAAAACGCCCCCCTTTTTTTTCATTTTTCCTTAGTTTCAGGGCTATAATATTTTTTTTGGAGGGGAAAGGAGCCTTATATTCACCAATAAATTTTTTGGATGTCAAGAGAGACTCAAAGTTTAAAATCATGAGCACCGAGAAAAAATCGGGGAACTTGGGGGGGGGCGTGGCCCCCCAAAATATTTGAAAAATCACCAAAAACGATCTTTTTATTCTAGTTTCTTTAAAAAGACCTTTAAAACATTTTTTTCGGTGCAGAACCAGAGTATAGGATCCGCTCCTATGGCTCCTGGGTCAGAAAAAATTTTCACGCTGTAAAATTTAAAAAAATAAAATAAAATAATGCTTTAAAAATCGCACTTTGCACTCGAGTTTTAAAGCAGGTCTTCAGCCAAAAAAAAACAAAATTGTGGCTGATTCTTATGTCAAATGACCCCCTATTTCCAAATATGACCTCAGTTTCCCTCCTCCACCCCCTCTTTCCAGAGAGTCCCCCCCCCCCAATTCAGAGTCATTTTACTAATTCGGAGGGGAAAAGTACATTACGTAACCCGTTAACATAATTCTAAAAGGCAACAGAGGTTCAAAGTTCAAAATCATGTACATGTGTACCAAAAATATAAACTAGGGCGGTATACCTCCCCCCTC
Organism: Uloborus plumipes; assembly: GCA_038373865.1. NCBI lineage: Eukaryota > Metazoa > Arthropoda > Arachnida > Araneae > Uloboridae > Uloborus > Uloborus plumipes. Next base: position 51,584 of record JAXGGA010007023.1, read on the forward strand.
CTCCCCCCCCTCCAAAAAAAAGAAAAGAAAATTCAATACTCTGATTTTTTACCAAAAAAAAAAAAAAAAAAGGTTTAAAACGTCTCTTAGAAAAACAAGAAAAGAAGATTTTTTTTTTTTTTGGGGGGGGGGGGGGTACACCGCCATAGTTTATATTTTTGGTACACATGTACATGATTTTGAACTTTGAACCTCTGTTGCCTTTTAGAATTATGTTAACGGGTTACGTAATGTACTTTTCCCCTCCGAATTAGTAAAATGACTCTGAATTGGGGGGGGGGGAGGAACTCTCTGGAAAGAGGGGGTGGAGGGTGGAAACTGAGGTCATATTTGGAAATAGGGGGTCATTTGACATAAGAATCAGCCACAATTTTGTTTTTTTTTTTTTTGGCTGAAGACCTGCTTTAAAACTCGAGTGCAAAGTACGATTTTTAAAGCATTATTTTATTTTTTTTAAAAAATTTTACAGCGTGAAAATTTTTTCTGACCCAGGAGCCATAGGAGCGGATCCTATACTCTGGTTCTGCACTGAAAAAAATGTTTTAAAGGTCTTTTTAAAGAAACTAGAATAAAAAGATCGTTTTTGGTGATTTTTCAAATATTTTGGGGGGCCACGCCCCCCCCCAAGTTCCCCGATTTTTTCTCGGTGCTCATGATTTTAAACTTTGAGTCTCTTTTGACATCCAAAAAAATTTATTGGTGAATATAGGGCTCCTTTCCCCTCCAAAAAAAAAAATATTATAGCCCTGAAACTAAGGAAAAATGAAAAAAAAGGGGGGCGTTTAAAAAAAAATTGGGACGTGATGGGGGAAAACGGGGGTCATATTCGGATTCAGGGGGTCATTTTACATAAGAATCAGCCTTCAAAATACCAGAAGCATTTTCAAGGATTTTTTTTTGTCGAACAGTGTAATTGCTGTTGCCCACACCTGTGCAAGACATGAACGGGACGAGCTGACAACTTCAGTAGATTCGGGGAAGCGAGACAGGTATATGAAATCAACTTGTATCTATTTGCAACCATTCCACATGCGCATACATACACTGCTCGACATTGAAAATGCAACACCAAGATGGAGTGGTCAGAAATTCATGCAAATTTTACCGTAGACGCACGTCACTGAGTTATGCAAATGATATGAAATGCGCAGCTCTCCGACGCACGTGAAGTAAGATATAAGAGAATGAAGTTGAAAAGTGGGCTATGTTCATGTTGGTTTTTCTGCCAGACTAATTATCGGAGAAATTTGGTTTTTGTCTTGAAGGATACGTGTGATTAGGAGGAAATGCCCCGCCGTCCTCAACGAAGACACTTTCAGCATATAGACGACTTTACAAGGGGTACGGTGATCGGACTGAGAAGGGGAGGTTGGTCCATGCGTCAAATTGCAGCTGATACCCACATGGATGCAAGCGCTGTGCATCGGCTGTGTCGGAGATGGTTGGAAAGAGGAAATGTAGCCACATTGAGGGGTGCAGGTGCAGCCAGAGTGACGTCAGACCGCTTGGATCGACGGATTCACCGACAAGCTGTGGCGGACCCGCAAGTCACTTGTACGTCGATTCTGCAGCACGTGCAAGGTACCCTGGATGTTCCTGTGTCGACCAGAACCACTTCCCGTCGACTGGTTGCACGTGGCCTGCAATCACGGCGCCCGCTAAGAAGACTGCCATTGACCTCACAGCACAGACTCCAACGTTTGGAATGCTGCCGGACCAGAGCGACGTGGATGGCAGAATGGCAAACCGTAGTGTTCTCAGATGAATCCCGCTTCTGTTTGTCCAGCGATAGTCATCGCATACGTGTGTGGCGTCGACGTGAATAAAGATCGAATCCGGCAGTAACTGTGGAACGCCCCACAGCGCGACAACGTGGCATAATGGTTTGGGGCGCTATTGCATACAATTCCGTATCACCTCTAGTTCGTATTCGGGGCACTATGACGGCCCAACGATATGTAGATAATGTACTGCGGCCGGTGGCAATCCCCTACCTTCAGGCAAGGCCGTAGCCAGGATTTTTTTTCGGGGAGTGAAGAAAGTTTGTTTGAAAAAAAAAATAAACAAGAGGTTGCAAGTCTTATGACGCAATGGGAGCAAAGCCTGCTTGTACGGGGGGGGGGGGGCAAGGGGGCACCTGCTCCCCTTCACTTCCGAAAGTAAAGGGGCCCTGCCCTTCACTTTTTAGAGCGAAAAATTAACGGTCGGTTATTTACTGGGTGGATTGATTTATTTCATGAAAATTAAAAACTGAAAATACCACAAAAATGTTTTTTTTTTCTCATCTTATTTCACAAGAAAGGAACTTTGAATTGCAAAGGGGACATCTACAGTAAAATCCATCCTGCTTTTCAGACTGTATTAAAGTTTTAGAGGTCATTTGTTAAAATCCAATAATATAGCCAAATTTTACAAAAAAAAAAAAAACCAGCTTTAGGGTTCCGCCCTAAGCTCCTCACAAACTTCTTTTGATCCCCCAATTTCTTGGTGCACCAGCCGCCTATGATTGGGAGTATGTTGGACTAACAGGAAGGAGAGCGAAGCTGAGGTAATGGACAACACGTTAATCAATAGGCTTTTGGGAAGAATGAAAGGAGTCTTTCTCCTCTCCTGCATTATTTTTCAAATAAATATATCAGAATTTATGACGACATCATGTTTGAAAAATTGAAGGAAAGATAATTAAAGAATTTCAAAGCTTTGTTCTTTTTTTTTTTGAAAGTTTAATCTGCGAAAAACAAAGCACACAACTACGTTTCATATTTCTTTAAAAAAAATCAGGAAAATTTATTTTTAAGTCGGCCGTTTTTTCCAGTCACAACAAACAGCGGAGTGATAAGTTCAAATCCCGGTAATTAACAGTGACGTTAGCGTTTTTTTTTTTTTTTTTTTGACAACTGCGTTTCGTATTACTCTACGGCATTGTAAAAAGTTGCCAGCAGCAACAAATGTAAATTACACTGGTTTTGTGTACCCTTTTATCCGCATTAAATTTTATGATGGAAATTTCCATCATCATGCAAAGAAGGGTTAAGCCAAAAAGATGATCCAATATATAATTTGGTATGGTTTCATGCAAGTTTTATATGTACATCCAAAAAAATTTTCATCAAAATCTGAGGGGGTCGAGTGGGGATTTTCTCGAAATTTGGGACCCATAACATGGAATGACCCATAGTTCTGCTCACTATTTCGCCAAAGGAGTTTTTTTCTATCTTTTCAACTTAAACCTTAAATTATTCCGTCTCTCCTGCTGGTCTATAATCCTTAACGGGATAACAAAGTTTATGGCACTTGTCGTTGAGATACTTTTATCATGGAAAAAGAAGGAAGATCCTCTCCTTTACGCCATAAAACAAGTGTGGTCCCCTTTTGGGCTTACTGCGAACAAATTAGCAAAAAATATAAGATTTTTGAAAACTTCTATCTCTTAACACATTGATCACAGTAATAACAGATACAGATGTTTAAATTAGTTATTGTTATTATCAATGGAGAGGTGATGAGTTAACGAAAATGCATTCTTTGTTTTCTGGGTGCGAAGTGTTTTGTACTATATTTCCCGACCCCTATAGCTATAGCACATAGCAATTTATCGTCGCACTCCTTTATGTTCCTTCCTTCGGTCCCACGGATCCCACGTCACCAAGTCGCAGAGAAGGAGGGAACCAGGGGGTAAACTCCATGGGGGCAACACCCCAGGAGAGCGAGCTAGAAAAGTAGTCCAGAGTATATCCCAGAGCAGGGATAGGAAAGAAATTCTCTGGCGACAGGAGCCAGACACTTTCTGCCCCCCATTCTCTTCCTTGCATTTACCATTGATGAGAGGGGCTTGATTTACCAAGAAGTCCATGAGGCTCGGCCTTGAGCTGTAGGGTCCCCACTTTGGGAGGGGGGGAGCAAAATCAAAGACGAAATAGTAAATTATAACAAAGTATGATTTTAATATGGAAATCATGAAGTTGAAAATCAAAGTTTATGGTTTCAACTCTACAGTACTTTTTTCACTTTTCAATGGGGCCCATCCAGATGTTCAGGGCCCGATTTAGAAATTTAAGGTCTGCCCTACTGTCCTAAAGTTCCTAAATTGGACACTGATGGTGGAAAACTAAAATTCACGGGCCCCTCTAACTTAGCGAGCCCAGGGCCCTCCCCTTTCGCAGGGCAAGGCCAAGATAAGAAAATTTTTTTCATAAGAACTAGAACTACTTTGAAGGGCCTATATGCCAGCCCCTCAAACCCATTTGGTCAAGCCAATATCCTATCTATTGTGGGGACCTGTATACTACGTATTGTTATGAAAAACATCTATATTCTAGCAAGTACAGAGATTTATATGTGCGAAAATTTTTCGTTGAGTAAAAGGCCCGATTAACTATTATGCCCCGAACGAGGAAAATTTTTGATTTTCCCTCCAATAACTGCCTTACCTGTGAACCAGGCCGAACATTATTAATTTTTCCAGGGGGTGGGGGAGGGTATACACTCAATATAAATTACCAAAAAACCTCTCCCCCTAAATGCATTAAATAGGGGGAAATGGGCATGATCGGGAGAAATTTGCTTCTGAACTGATTTCAAACAAAGTAAAATTAAAACCATAGTCAGACTCCCATGTTCAACTCCTATTGTAATAAATAAATTTCAAAATATTTACTAAAATGAAAAATATTTTTCCCCCCTCGATCATATCTAACAAAGTTTTTTTTTTAATCAGAACGTAAGTACAATAGCTCCTGCAAATATTAATAGAACAAATTGACATCAACTTTTGACGTCTATGTCTTTTTTTCTTTGATTTCACGTTGAATGACGTACACATTTTTGATCTGCAATATCCCCTTGAAACTGGTTTGTCTCAAAAATAAAAATAACGTTTTTTAGTTAAGAAAAGTGTGTTCTTTCCAATGACGTAAAGAAAATTGAAATTCAAGATGACCCTTTTGAGATATTGCCCTTTGAAATTGAGACAAAATTGAGAAAAAAGAAATTTGACTGGAATTTCAACTCGCATAATTCAGCAATTATTTGAGCTATCGAGATGCCACTAGCACATCTTTCGGACGAACTATCAGGCTACAAACGAGGAAAGAATTAGCTTTAGAAAGTCATTCTCTCAGCAGATACAAGCTGATAAGGTATGGTCAAAATTTGCCAAAATACGATTTTTTACCAACTTTGGCAGCAAATTTCAAAAAAAAAAAAAAAAAAAAAAACAGCGCATGGAGCTTCTGTTACACAAGTAGGCTATTCTACTCTAAACAGAGATCAGAATCACCAAATTTAAGTCTGATAATCGTCTTAGGTCGCGAGCAATAAAAGCACAAACTTGACGATTTGGACATTTTTTTCAAGACACGAAAAAGAGGCCTTTCTAAAATAATTTTTACTGGCTAAACCATAAGGCTTATGGAGCTATAATTTGGTATGGTTTCATGCAAGTCTTATACATACATCCAAAAAAAAATCATCAAAATTGGAGGGGGTCGAGTGGAGATGCCTCGTACGCTTGACATGGAATGACCCCTATTCAAGTTTATTCAAATGATTTTTTTTATTTTTATTATTCTAATTTTTCTTTATATCATCAAAAACCTCAGACCCGTCACAACTTCGAGGGGGGGGGGGCGACCTCCGACCATCAAACTTTGAAATTTTCTTTTCTTTTCTTTTTTTTTTTAGTTGAATACATTTTTAAAATTTTTGAGGTTTGAAAATTTCGGGGGGGGGGGGTTCTGACCCCCTGACCCCCCCCGCTGGCTACGGCCTTGCCTTCAGGGTCTGCCAAATGCAATTTTTCAACAGGATAACGACGGCCTCACAGTGCTCGAATCAGCCAACATGCTCTACGAGGTGTACAGATGCTTTCCTGGCCACCATACTCTCCTGACTTGTCACCAATCGAACATGTGTGGGACGTGATTGGACGCCGTTTGCAGAACCTGTCACTGCCTCGTTCAGAGGACGAACTGTGGCAAATGGTTGAAAGGGAATGGAGTGCCATCCCTCAGGACACCATCCACAGGCTTATTGACTCCATGCCTAGACGTGTTTCTTCGTGCATCGCTGTCCGCGGTGGTCCTACTTCTTACTGAGCCGACGCCGTCCTCGCTCTAAATTTTGCTTATTTATTTGGAAATAAATATCACTTATTGTTCCATGCTGTCTCTGTCTTCTTACCAAATTTCATCAATTTCTGACCACTCCTTCTTGGTGTTGCATTTTCAATGCCGAGCAGTGTATACCGCCCCTCGTCGAAACTCACCCTGGACATGCAATACACCGCCAACTCGGCTATTTCGATCCATGGACAGCTGTTTCGAGCTTATTATGCTCTCATCAGCATGGAATATGAAAGTAGTCGAGTTGGAGGCAAAAATTCTCTTATAAAGAAAAGAGAGCCAAAAAGAGAGATATTTATAAGAGAATTTTTGCCTCCAACTCGACTACTTTCGTATTTCATGCTGATGAGAGCATAATAAGCTCGAAACGGCTGTCCATGTCCATGGATCGAAAGAGCCGAGTTGGCGGTGTATCGCATGTTTCTGCCTTAGCCCTTGCTTAGAGGCGGTTACTCTCTGTCTCACCCTGGACGTCTGCTTATCTGGAGAGGTGGACACTTGTCAAATAGCCATCGACCGGAAACGCGACGACGCGCCTGCGAAGTTTTAACCCATTAATGCCTGACATTTCCAAATTATTAATTCCTAGATATTTTGTAAATTGGTTACACGGCCACAGAACACACTTTACAATTTTTATGTGCTGCAATCTGTTAATAATGAACTGAAACAATACCAAAGTAATAACACTACTTTGAACACTATTATTTGGTTGAAGTGTTCAGTTTTGGTAAATTCAAATGCTTTTTGGACCGTCGCTGAAAAGGGACGATAGGCATTAATGGGTTAAAATATAGCGTTTTAAAAGCCTCAATTTCCTGAGTGAGGACCAAGGACCCCCCCCCCCCCTCTCCCTAACATCACGAAAAAGCATCTAAAATTGCGTTTCTGGAGCGTCAGTATCGAAACTTATCTTTGGAAGAATTCTGAACGTTACTTTCTCCTAACTTAATCAAAGATGGCCTACAATTGTGTTTTTAGGATTTTAGTTAAAAAAAATTTTGCGGGGGAGACTCCCCCCCCCTTTTCTAATTTTAGAAATGATAAAAAAGATGTCGTCCTTGTATTACAACCTTTCATTTTGAAAAACAAAAAAAAAAAAATAATAATAATAATAATAATAATAATAAATACTCATGTCCATAAATTATAAGGAAAATTCAAAATCACCAGAAAATCGAACTCTAAAATGAATAAATCAACCGGAAAATGGCTACACACATCTTTACGAATAATATGCAAATGACAGGAAGCAACTGGATGACGCCAATTGTGCGTCACAATTACGAGAGTGAAAGAGTGATATATAAGGAATGCTGGCAATGAAATAAAAGTGTTCGCACGCTTTTTACAAGCCTTTAGACGCTCTGACAGCGTAGTAATGACCATAGTGTCATCTCCAATCTTTGGAAACGCTTCCAAGACAATGGTAACGTGAGTAGACGTTACAACAGAGGTCGACCCCGAGTGACAACACCGAATGAGGATCGATATTTGGCAGTTTCTGCCAAAAAAAAAAAAAAAGCAGACGGAGCACAGCATCAGACCTATCTCGTCAGCTCTCTTCAGCTACTGGGACGACAGTTTCAAGGCAGACAATCTACGGACGGTTAGGGCAGATAAGACTGTATGCCCGTAGGCCTTTCAGATGTGTCCCACTTACTGTAAGTCAATGTCGCCTTCGCTTAGCCTGAAGTAGAGAGCATGCATTATGGACACCACAACAGTGGGCCTGTGGGATGTTTTCTGGGTCTTGGTTCAGTTTTCAGTCAGATTCTTAGCGGATTTTCCTTTGGAGAGAGCCATGTACCCCTTTACCACCAAGAAAACGCCGATGAATGACACCGTTATGGTGGTACAGGATTGCTCGTTTGGGGAGGAATTATCCCGGGTTCCTGGACACAGCTGCATATTCAAACTGGAACCATAACAGGCCAGATCTATCGGGACGTCATTCTGGACTAACATGTTCGCTTATTTCGGGGCGCCATGGGTGCAGAATTTGTGTTAATGGATGATAACGCCCGTCCGCACCGTGCGAACATCGTGAACGAACGCCTTGAATCGGAGGATATCACCCGTTTGGTCAGCATTCTCACCAGACATGAATCCAATAGAGCATGTGTGGGATATGCTTGGCCGGCGAGTTGCAGCCCGTCAACCACCTCCTACATGTCTATCGGAGCTTCAGAGAGCATTGATTGTTGAGTGGTGTAATGGTGTAATATCCGCCAAGTACAGATTGATAACTTGATTCTGACTAGGAAAGTACTCGATCATGGAATAATGATTTTTTTTTAATGAGTACAAATCGAAAGAGCATAGTAAAACATGTTCCTGGACGCATGCGTTTTTGCCCTCGAGCCCCCTTTATCGAAATATAAGGTCCTAAAGTCAGCTGAATTTTTAAAAAAAATTACCGGTTTTAGCGAGTTATAATGAAATCGGGATGCTGCGGCGCCATTTACTAATTGCGTCTAACGAGAAACCTAATTCCCATTTTTGATCATCTGCAAAACTTGTGAAAGACGGCTTTACAATAATCTTTTACTTTACTTGTATATGTTAAAGCAAAAAGCTACTATCAAACATATGACGTGGAAGACAGTGAGCTTTTCAAAGAGGAAACACTCCTTTTATCAACATCAAAATTAAATTTTATTCTATTATTTGCGACAAAAGCAGTTCCCTTGTTTAAGGGGCCCAGAAGGTGACAACTGCTCAAAATTTAATGAAAATTTGTTCGAATAAAAAAATCAATCAGGAATGAGGTGTTTTCTCTGAGATATTTCGAAAAAAAAATCGGACTTGCTCCCTCAAAAGTTATAAGGAAGGAGAGGGAAAAAAATTGAAAATTTGAAATTGAATGAAATATTTTTCAAATCAAAAAATCGAATATGGGAGTGTGTTGAGATCTTTCGATCAAAAAAAAAAAAAAAAAAAAATCGAATCGGACTATGCACTCAAAAGTTATTGCGGGGGGGGGGGGGCAGATGAACTGCCCAATAGACAAACTGATAGATACAGTTTCCGCAGCTGAAAACCCAAATTTTCTATTTTAAATTTCTCTGTGTGTATTTAATTATTTTTATTCAGTTATGCTTTCCCAACTTAATTGTTTTGAGCTTTGTTTTTTTTCAATGCCTCAGTCCTTTCATGATTTTTTTCTCCTATTTTCTACTTTTCTACTTTTACAGAAAAGTAAGCTAAAAGTTGTGTTGATTTGCAATTTTGTTTGTATTTTCCTACCCGTTGAATAAGAAGAACTATTAAAAGTTTTTCTAGTGTTTTTTAACAGTACGAAATTAACATGCAATATGTTGTACATTTACGTTACAGAGACTTTTCGCTACAGTGACCAATTTTGTTTGAACGGCAAGGGTTTTTACAATGAATGTCGACTATTAGTATTTCGTTAGAATGAAAATAACTATTTTCCTCTAACCTTGACGTAATTTCCGACATGGAGATAATTTTGCAGCTATTGACATTTACAATTCCTTTCCTTTTAAAAATTTATTTAATTTCTCCCGACTTCAATTAAAAAAAATATAATGTTTTTGTTGACAGTGGGCAGATAATGAAACTTCTTGTGTCGATTTTTTCTTTTCTTTTTTTTTTTTTGAGATAAGAACTGATTTCATAATCCGTGACAATTCAATTTCTACCTCAAAGTCGATTACATTTTTTGTACATCAGCTCATATTAGCTGCTCTTCAAACTTTTTTATATTAATTATCCTGAATTATTAAAAAACACATACAATATATTTTAACTTATAATAATTAACACATATGTATAACTTAGTTCAGTAAAAAACTTAAAATAACTTAAATTCTAAAATGTATTGTTATCAGGCGTAAAAAGATAAAACTTTAACTTCGTTGTAAAGTTTTCGTTCCTTTGGATAAAGCTCTCTGCTTTCCACATCATAGTCTTGATAATCATTCTTTATTTTAAAGTATACAAGTAAAGGGTTAACCCTTCACTGCACGGTGTGCCAGATCTGGCACAAACCAAATAAACCCTCATATATTCCTATGATTTTTAAATGCAGTTAAACTGAGCTTTGTGCTCCTTCTGGAACATTGCTATAACAGTTTAGTGTGATTTTTATGCACTAGTTAGCTGCACTAGTCTACGTATTACAGTTCTTGCTTTTTTTAAAAAAAGGGTCTGCATTTCCGTTAGAAGTGTGCTTAGTCATTATTTCCTTTGTTCCAAAAATGTTTAAATACACTTAGTGGAAAGTTTGTTTATACCACTTATGACACAAAAACATTGTAGATTATTACACTTATCGGTATACAAAGCATATGCTATGTGCTTTGTACCATATATAGAACAAACAATTAAAACATCATTTTTGGTGCACATTTTTAAGATTAATTTTTTTCTTCATTTTTCCTGAACTCAGGGTTATTTAAAAGGTAACAAATGATTTTTTTCATGAAAATATAAAAAATCGTGCAGTGAAGGGTTAACGTAAAACATCTTTTGATTTCTTTGCAAATGACCAAACATGGAAATGATAAGATGCTTAGCAAGCGGCAAACGGGGAAATCGGGAGGTACTGTCTAAAATTTTTTCGTACGACCTCCGCCGCATCTACGCAGGCGCCAAGTCTCTTCGGACTTTCTCGAAATAGGGGGGAAAAGCAACGAGGAAGTAGTAAGCGAACAAAAGCTGAAGGCATCGGGTAGTGTATCCAAAACCTAACTCCCCTTTTTCAGATGGAAGCGTCCGCGGCTGCCAGGCGTACAAAACGCAAACAGACAGTAGCTCCAATTTCTTGCCAAGTCTTCAAATTTGGCGACTTTTCGGCCGACTTTACGACCCCTTATCTCGAAACCGGGAGACGAGGGCATTTGATCTTTGGGTCAAAAATATGTCTCTTTTGAATGGTAAAATTTTAAAGTTTTTTCATTAGGCGTTCCACAGACTGTATTTCGTCGTTTGGAGCACTATGAATTAGCTTTCATAATAACCACGTAACATTGATTTTTGTGAAAATGATATTTTTTTCAATTTGCTCCAGGGAGAAAAAATCGCAATTTTACTTGATAATATCAAACATGTAGCATCTTTTTTGCTATTTATCTTTTGTTTTATAAATAGGCTTTACAAATAAGTGGTATTTGTTTTGCTTCTGACTCTTTATTTGGCTGAACTTGCATTATCCTTAATTTATGGACATGAATGTAAATAAATAAATAAATAACAAATAATAAATAAATAAATAAATAGCAGTACTCTTTCGGATTTAAATGATTAGCAAAAACAGCTTCCATGTCCTCAAACAAATCAATAGTTGAATGATATGAATAAAATTAATGGATCAAGAAAACTACAAATATTTTTTTTTATTCTTTACTCTCGAAACACTTAATTTTCATTCAAAATTTTTTTATTGATTTTAATTTAAAAAGGAGAAAAGTGACATGCTCTTTTTGCTTTACTTTTTTTCCCCATTAGTCACTTCCTTCATGTTTGGAATTCGTCAGCGCCCCCCCGTCATCTTCTGGATTCAACCTGTGAAACTTGGCGCCCTCTTGCTCTTTAGGTACCCAGCACTGTTTGAAAGGAACTGCTTCAAATGCAGTACCACTTTGCTCATATTACGGAGACAAAAAAGCAGTTCTTATGTTTTTAACGCCATCTAGTGATGCTTGCTCATAATATTTTGTAAATAACAGGAGTGTGTATAATTTTTCATTAAAAAAAAGTATTTCTTGAAAATATAAATGAATTAATAAATACATTCTACGAGTACAAAAGTAGGGGTGCTGCAGTTCCACAGTGCCTATGCACGATCCCCCTTCCCCCGAGTGTTTTAAGTATTTTGTACATTTGTCCTTTGTTTTTAAGTAAATGTATTATCATTATTTTTATAAAATTACAATATTAAGAAAAATCTATTCTAAATTACCATTCAGAAATTCTTTTAACATTAAAATATTTTGAATGCACGTTAAAAATTCTATTACCAGGAGCGAACCGAAGGGAGGTCACGGGTGGTCACCCGGACCTCCCAAAGATTTTCTTCATTCGGCACATTCGGGCCGATATGCGGCAAATTTAGGGATGCAATATTTTTTGTGATATCTCCGGCAGCGGGCACAGCACTAATGCTCCAAAATGCCATGTCCTAGTATTACTCGTGGTAATTTTTTGTTGAGTGTTGAGTGCACCGTACTGTTATACCCTAATACATCTCGGGAAAGTTTTATTTCGGCTTCATCTCTTTGTCAAACTCGAATCTATCTCGAGAAAAGTTCATTTGCGTTCAATAAAGACGGATTAACTTGACAGTTGAAAGGTTAATGGCGTTTCATCCAGAAAAATAGCACTAAGAGTTACACGGGGAAAATATTTTGTTTTCTTCAATATGGAGTTGGTGCACTTACAAATCTTGTCGGAGGGGGTTGCATCTTAGTCTACGAACCGCTATTACCCCCGTTGTTATTTATCAAAGTTCAAATGTTTTTCAATCATCTGAAGGTAAGATTGAAAATACTTGTTTTCATTTGTTTTAAGTGTTACCTATTGTCTTTACGCACAAGTAACTTAAGCCCCTGTCTATCACATTTATAATAATTTTTTTAAACGCGTAACAATTCTTTTCCGTAACATTTCTTACCGATAGATGACAGCACTAAACAAAAGAATAATCAAAATTTTATATTTACTTGAAAGGCATTCAAGTTGCACAAGTTCTTTTCTCACAGCGTTAAATTGCTAAGAACATTTTTTTGCATTTAGTTACTGGACAAGGGTGTCGCGGGGGGGGGGGGGGGAGTGCATTTGTGCCTTCTGGTTTTTGAAACAGTATGTTTTTGAGTAAAAACTTATATTAAGTTTGTATTTGTTCCATTTTTTTGAAGTGAGAAACTTTTTTACAAATTCTTTTTAGTATTCATAAAAATTAATTATGTCAACAAAAATAAAACAAAATAAAAAGGAAAAAACACAAAATTCCTTAAAAAGCACAAAACAAATTATGAAAAATATGAATATGTTTTTGTTCACGAGCGCCGGCTGGGGGGCCTAGCCTTTTTGTAATTAAATTTAATTAAAAAAAAGCAAATTTCAAAACACCTTCAAAGATACATCACAAAAATATTAGTCTTTTATTTACCTTCATGAGAGGCGACATGTTTAGGGGGCGCACCGTCATTCATTGACTATTAGTATTTTGTAATTTGTACTTTTTTGAGCAAATGAAGTAGATTGCTTATGGATCTCAGTATTAGCTTTTCAATAAATTAATAAAAAAAAAGTAAGAATTAGAAAGTCAATAGTGTAGATCAGTGGTTCTCAACCTTTTTACAGCTACCGCCCCCCTTTAGGACTGAAAATGTTTTCAACGCCCCCTTTGCGGACGGTTGTGAACCGGAAGAGGGGGAGAGGAAAGGCAGTTTTCTTGACCGTTTTAACTCTATAGTTTTGTCCAAACATATAGTTGAAAAATTACTATATAGAGTAAAAAAAACTTTAAAGAAGCATAAGATAGATATTTTTTTTTTAATCGGGCAGTTTTTTTCCCTTTAAAAAGACCTCTTCCGTGTCATAAGAATCAACCAAAAGCCTACAACTGTTCCATTGAATGAGTGACCCATTTTGAACGTAAATTAGAACAAAAAGGTTTGAAATGAAAATGCGCTGTTTTCAACATTTTTATTTGAAAACCAATAGGTATGTTTTGAAAAATACACTGCGTTCAAATAGTTCCCCAAACAGTCCAATCCCAAACCA